>JAUUDW010000044.1:26900-41432 GCA_032361385.1 Panulirus guttatus
ACCCCCAAAGTTTTATCCACGCATTAGGCAATTGTCATGTGGTTGTAACCCTTAGTGGCCCAATCCAGCTGGAGCCACCATTTCTAAGCAGGGGCAGGAGTGTTATAACCAGGCGGCGTTCATAGGGTGAACGTTGAGGTGACCTTTGTATGGCATAGCTGGCTGGCTGCTCTATAGGAGTAAAGGTGTAACATCATTGGTGATATACTTTCATTATCATTTTACAGTTTAGTACATCATTCTTTCTACTTTCATTGAATACGCAAACTTTTTGAAGTACAACATTTACTTGGAACCCGGAAGTGTTCACCATGGGACAAAGTATTTCAAGGGTCACTCTCTCTAATCCCCCATTTCCCTTATGCCCTGTACTTTACCAACCATGGGGTCTTCCAGAAACACAACCTCAGTGGTTGGCAAAAGACTTCTGTGCATGTTATGCAAGGCTTCTGTTTTCTTCCATGAAGCAATTAACATGAGGTTAGTTTTCAAATATGCTTTGCATCTATTGCATTTATATTATGGTACTTTCAAAATTTCATACTGCTCAATTTCATTTCAAACACAATTTCAGTATGATCTGGGTACTTTATAATTACTTCAAACAAGATAACCATGAAGGTAAATAAAAGTTTGAATTAAAAAAATTTGTTTTATTGGGAACCACAAGTCCCCCAATAGGCCACTAAAGCAAATACAATAAAAAATCTTTATAAACATTTGTTTCTTGCAGACACTGAATCCTTTTCCAGTAACTCTGAAGTGGTTGGCACAGAAGAGTACCGTCCTCAAGCATCGCATGCTCTCCCGTAAACACCCGATATAATCTTTGAACTTGGAAGAGGGTGATTACAATTAATTTATGATTTTGTAGATACAAAATGCAGATAGTTGGGTTACCAATAGACATATGAAAAATATCTAAAGTGAAAAAAATGTGAAAAAACGGCCAACATGTATATAGAGAGGAACATTCTCTAGAGTTTAATGATATCAATTTTATCTTATGCCATATGGCAGTCAAACTTTGGAGCACTGGATTCCAGTGCATGACTAACAAACTTTTACTAAAGTTTCTGCAAAATTTCAAAGTTTCTAAATTTGTTGTTGGATACAGACCTGCAACTTTTGTGATCCCTTGTTAAAGCTAAACATATGATATACAGTTTCTTACTGAATGGAATGGCAAACTCTTAGTTGAGGTGATGCAAGTTTAGGGCCTTAACATGAAAATTACCAACCCTGAGTATGCTCTAGCAATTAACAACCTGCCAACTCTACCAGGCCATGGTTCCTATATGGCATGGTTTTCTCAATTGTTGTCAAAGAGAGTTATTCTGATATAAAATAAGAATCTGGATTTTAACGTTATGTTAAAGCAAACCATGATATGGGCAAAACTGTTTTCATTGTGAAAAAATATAGCTGGTTTTGAGGAAATAAACTTGTGGTAGCCCACAGCACAGTTGTTATTTTGTATTATGTACTTTGCTTAAAGTACTTGGAAGTACATCCCCATAATATGTGCATGCACGCAGTGAAACAAAGCATAGATAAGGATTCAAAATGTGTTGAGCATTTTCTACTAGTCTCTATTAAAAGAATTATTCAAGTCGTGGTCAATATATGTATATTTGGACTAACCTGAGAAATGCAATGACGTGTTGGATTCCATAAAAGAAATATGTTGTCTTGATGTATGATCTTATTCTGTATTTCTAAATAGTGTCATTACAAACCAATGGTTATCAAAAAATGGAAGTTTGGATTCCTCTAAAAAAAATCAATTACTACTTTATGTAATACAGTCATGCAAAACACAATGATCTGATTATGATTTTTATTAAACAGAGTGATAAATAATTTATATAAAAATATCAACCTGCAATGGTCTAAACTGTTACAGTATATGGATTACAAAATCTACAAAATCTGCATGGTGCCCTTAAAGTGCAAGTCAAACTTTGTGTCCTTCTCAAAATAAAAGATGTCCAACCTAACAAAAACAGGTGCTATGCCAATGGCAACTGGTGTTTAGTTAAGGTTTAATAATGCCCAAATGGCTGAGTCAAACACAGAAAATGAGCATCGATAAACCACTAATTTCATTTTCAAACTGCTAAATGTGCCACACCTCATACAGAAAAAAAAAATGGATATGAAATGTCCACCATATTAACAAATGAGATTTAATTATGACATGGGTGTGATTATCATTAGTGACCTGAAGAGTACAGCTGAAAATTGAGTGAAGTACTTTTATGTTGCAAAATCAGTCATTTTAACACTGATGTAAAACAGCATAAATACAAAAATAAGAATAAATACTTCATGGAAGTCTAATTAAATAAAACCTATTAAAATCATATAATTTCTTAACTAAGTTATTTTACTACCTATACAAACTGTACTGCATTTGGTCTTAAATCACCTGCATTTACACAGACAATAGTCTTCCTAAGACTACACTCATGTCATCAACAAGTCAGATATGAATACTATAAACACCCAAATTTTAAGCACAAATCGGATTAGAATGACAATAAAAGAATGAGTACTGGGATACAATTTGGTGACCCATGCATTAACAAAAACTCTTTTAACTCTCATCAGAGTTAGGTTGACATATCTACAGAAGTTACAGTGTTTTTCCTGAAGACTCTTTTCCTTATTTTGAATTTGATATGTGCACTATATCATATATTAAAACCAAGGAATAAACTGGCCAAACTGTTCAGAGGCCTATAAAGAACCCTGAAGGTGATACAAAATAGCCACCTGATGTGTACAACCCATTCTTTTATTTTTTCTTCCCAAACCAATGCAATGTACTTATAAAACTTGGGCAAGGAATGAATTTTAAATTATTGAAGCTCACCAATACTGACTAGTCTGCCAAAGCACTTCATATACCATACATTCCAAAAACTTTCAACAACAGAACCTCCAGTTTATAGAACTGTAATTATAAGCAGAGAAAACAATTCATAACAATTTCAAAAATTCATTTTAATGTATCCAAAAGAAAGTACTGAAAGCAGTTACACAGAAATTTTCATTTGTAAACAAATTAAGATCAATTAAATTTTAAACATGGAATAGTTCCATAGAATGCTGGAAGGGCTTTGGGCATGATGCCTATGCCCAAATCAAATACAGAATGATGTACTTGTTGGTATATTCATTCACTACACAACAGACTTAATAACACTTGGGAATGCACCTTCAACAAATTTAATGAACATTACGTGAGCAGAAAAAGTTAGTCCGAGCATGGAACCACTGGGAGAGAACTACGAGTTCTATGAGCCCAAGAAGCCTAGTAATGGGGTTAACTTGAGGCAGGTGAGTGGTGGTGACTAAAAGGCATTGCCACTTGGCTGACACTAATAACCAGTGTCATCCAAGCTGAACCCACAAGCTTAAGTCATCAAAATGACACCAACAAATACGAGCTAGTGAAAGAAAAACGTGGAAGCCTAGTCTTGTCCACTTAACCCTGTGGAACTTAATGACATTAACAAAACTGGAATGAATAACCTTAAAACTCATGCCTGTATCAAGATAATTAGGTAATCCACTAACTCAAACATGAAACCCTTTTACATACCTCCCTTTCCAGTTCTCTAGCATACAATTTTGGGTTATTTATGAATATATCTTAAAACTTGCTTTACTCTATACACACATCACTACTCTACTGAAGGAAGGAGACATAGAGAGAGAGAAAGAGAGACAGAGATATAAAGAGAGGAGATAGAGTAATTCCTTTGGATACATATTCCATTCTATTCCAGGACGGCACACTCTGACCCCAGACAACTCATTCTCTGGCTCAAGAAGCTGAACAGCTGTGCCAACTCACAAATATCTGAAAACTGAGAACAATAAAATTGTGACAGATACAAACCATGAAAATTTAGCAAATACATATAATTATCAAAAAGAAAAGGCTGATAAATTACTAGATAACTTCCATACTTAGGATAGCTTGGTCCTCACTGCATAAATCAGTAAATTATCAAACATTCAGCCAGTGAAGTTCAATATTATGAAAACAATTTATGGTTTGTAACTCAACCTCAAAATACCTGTGAGTTTTTACAACTCCCAACTCCTTGATAGGAGCAAGCTTCAAGTGGGTTTCCATGCATATTATACAACCAATTCTTTTGTCTAAACATCATACCTCAGCTAATGAAAATATATTTTTGTCGATACTTAAAAAAGTATTGGAACTAACAGTTTTATCAAAAATAAAATCTATGCATAAGAAAAATTTCCTGAAAAATGCAAACCAATGCTGGTTTCTAAAAGAAGATGCTTAAGTGAAAATATAAATCCACAAGTTACCAATGAGCTTGAACTGCTGTGTCTACTTTTTAAAGGGTTTCAATATCATATTGTCTAAGATAAATCTCCCTTCCCTAAAATTTGCATATGCGGTAATCCCAGCGTGAAGCATGCTTTATACAGACAACTTTGGCAACACTCATTCCTTGGGGTAAAGACTCAGCATCAGTCTTAGGGATTCATAAATAAGGTTTAAGGCCAACAACCAAGAACACAAAACTTTTCTTAAAGCAACCCCCATTGCAGAAGCAAACTGCAAAATTCAAGCTTATGTCTTTGGCAACTTTGCATTACCCTGGAAGACCCACACACTGACATGTACCATCAATGTACTATCTAGGGATACCTAGGGTGTTATACTTCTCTTGAATGAAGGTGTTTAATTTGAACAAGTGGTGCATTCTTGGTTTTTGGTCTCCACTATTTTGTGTACATTAAAGACAAACCATATATCTGTGGTATTTTACAAGAACAATACAATAACAGAAAAAGGCCTCAATTCTTATAAACTGTACAGTATCTACAGAGGCTGTGTATCAAAGTTTTCATTTATTTTCCTTATCAACATTTTAACGATGTGTATCAGATAAAAATATTTGAAGATTTTCCTATCCAAGAAATATTTATACAGTTCATGCACAAAATAGGGTTGATAATATATATTTTGGGACTAAAAGAAAGGTTCGGTTGTACCTTCACTGGTGTGTAAGCCACTATATGCAAGTCCACTTATACTGGGCTGAAGCAGTGGAGGGCTGGTGGCTGCAAGTCACAGTGGCAACAACACTTTAGAGCTACTGTCTAACTCCAACCTCACTGGTGTTGCCAAGTATGTGCTCGAGATGTGCACATCAGTCCATGTATCAATCACTGCCGCACACACACAGTGAGGCTCCAGCCCTATCACAGTCCCTGTGGAGCAACCATGCCACAGGCATGAAAATAATTAAGACACTTGCAATGCTGCATGAGAGAATCACAGATCTTCTGCCTTAGTGGTACTACCACCTTAGATGCACTGGAACTACATGGATGTCTTCCATACTCCACCACTCCCACAATGGCAGTGTCAACATGCCTCACCAGGCTAGTGGTGGTGTGGGTGGAGCAGCAATCATGGTAGGCACAGCAGGCAGGGCAAAGGAGAGGCAGTTTCACCTGGCACTCACCCACACTGGCTATTTGAGGTAAGAACGGTACAGAAGCGGTGATTTGTTGAGCTCCTTCTCTTGCTCCATCAAAAACATTAGATCTCGCATGTTAACCCGTTTAATACGTGGTCGCAGAGGCATCTATCAATAGAAGAAAAGAAAATAACATTCACATGAAAAAAGTCAAAAGAAAACATCAAGTACTTTAATTCATATGTGTACAATATCAAAAATGATTCAAGATAAATCTAGGATGCTTACCGATTTTTGGGTGAATGTTCCACTAAAAGTTGCACCCTAAAAAGAACAGTAAGATATGGTTATTAGAAAGCATCAGAGACAAAAGACCAAAAAGGTATATTCCTATATGTTTAAAATAAGTGTGTCATTATTCTACAACATACAGAAAGTTAATGGATAGTATTTTGTAATTCCCTAACCCCAAGGATAACAAAAAATAATAACATTAGCAATAATTAACATTTTCATTCAATGCTAAATTTGTAATTCCTCAGAAATTAACCTTCTCTAGATATAAAAAGATAATTTCCTTTCAGAATGTCTACATCATACGTCAAAAAAAATGTACTACAATTTCTTCCATGTTGATGTGGGAGGGTGTTGAGTGGATGGAAGAGGCCATGTGTTGGTGTCTTATCTTAAATATGAGACAGCATGGGAAACCGAAAGGCCTAAGCAAGTAAGCAATGGCCTCATTTGTACACTGGGCGCCTGCTGCTGTCATGATAATGTACCAAAAACAGAATCTACCATCCAAATGCAACCTCCACAGAGTACTCCAAGGTTTACCTTAACTACTTCATATGGAGTGATTCAGCCCACTAACAGCATGTCACCCCAGTATTCTACTCTTATCTAACTTATTCTATCCTATGCATGCCTTTTGCCCTCCTAAACATTCTGGTCCTGATAGCTTAAAACCTTATTTACTACACCCTTCCTAAATCCTACCATTTCTGACACAGATTCAACCAAAACTCACAACCATACAAAACCGTTGGGACTACTATACCATAAAACACCCCTTTCTATCCTAAAACAAACTCCCCAATGCACCCAGGACCTCGCCCCGGCCTCCAATCCTACTCTATGATTCACTTCAGCTCCCATAGTTCCATTAGCTGACATGTCTATCCCCACCTAACTAAGCACTCAACAATGGTGCTAACCCCATCCTCACCTGCCTTCCCAAAGAATCATTACTAATATCATTTCTTTCATGTCTGAGGTGAATATTAATGATATAAGATGCATAAAAACTGATTGTAAATTGAAAAAGGGAAGATTTACACGACATATAAAGGATGAGTAAGATGATAAACGTGTCAGAAGTAGAAGGAACAAGTAAAAGTGGGACACCAGGGAGGTGGAAGGAAGAAGTGAAAATGCTTTGAAGGCTTGGGATCTGAACATGTAGGAAAGTGCAAGGCATGCAAGGCATATTGTAATTTGAAGCAATGTGGTTTACAGGGGATGACATGCAGTTATTAGGCTCAACCAGGGTATATGAAGCAGTTGGGGTAAATCAAGAGGTCTGTGTGGCCTGGTTGTGAATATGGGGCTCCGGTTTCTGGGCATTATACATGACAGCTAGTGTATGGATGTAAGCTTATGTAGCCATTTCTTCATTAAGTTCCTAGCACCACCTCACTAATGTGGGATATGGCAAAAATTTGTGTGGAAAAAAAAGAAAAGAAGAAGAAACAGCCAGCTGTAAAAGCCCGTACTGGTGGGGCAACCAAATGGAAGAGAAAGTGGCACTAACTCAACAACTGCATGCCTTCCATCTGTTATCACTAATAATATTGATTCTTTCAAGTCTCTAGTGAGCAATTATAATACACAATATACTGAACAAATAATAAACATTAAATTAAAGGGAAGAGATTAACATAGCATCCAGTCGATATAAATGTGGTGGATTCCATGTCAGTGAGAAAACATGTAATACGTATTCATGGTGCAGAACATAAGTTTCCAGAAATATTTTTAAATATCTTACTTCTTTTCTTACACATGTTTGTATTGAACTTTTTCTTAACAATATATCAATACACATAATAATACAAATAAAAATTTACTTTGTATTGCCATCATAAGTGGGAAGAAGGGCCACCTACCCTGCAACTAATAGTTACTTGTTTATTGCCTTCCTTGTTGGACAAGAGTGAATTCACTGGAATAAGTTGAGCTTAAAGCAGATTATAATCATGGTCAACAAGTGTGAGAGTTGTTAGTATTATTAACTACCTTTAGTTTTTGCAAATACACACAGTTTCTCTTAATCATAGGTTAAACAAGCTTGTGGGCTGCATTGGATACCTAACCACAATTCATATGTTTCTACAAGATATTGAGTTCTGAGTTCCGAACAAGACTTATGAAAAAAAATTTGGGATATAATCTGTTAGTAAGTTGGAGACTATGTGTGAAAAACTGTTTGCATAAGAAGACTCAGGCATGGGGAGAAAATTCTGCTGGTACACCTATGCTTTACTTAAAGGGAAAGTCCTCCTGAATATAAATAGGGTGATAACAAAAGAAACTACTCACATCATCAACCACTGAAAGATCAAGTTTAGGCTTCTTCTTGGGCCCTTGTAATGCATTTAGGGCAGTTCGATTGGCGTCTCTTTGCCGCATCTCTTCCATCTCAACACGCTGCATCTGTAATTGAAAGTGTTTTATGATTATTAACCAGCAGTACATTAAATTCTTATGTGAGTAAAAGCAACTAAGCAATCTTTGGTGGGTGTGTGTGAAATGTACATTGTCAGTGAAGCAGAGAGATCAATGAAACTTGCCTAAACATAAAGGTAAGAGCTGATCTCACTTTGAATGGAATGCTGACATCTGTTCATATGAAACTGCATGAATGAGATTCACAGGTTATATATGGATACTGAGCAGGTTAACTCAGCCCACTTCATTACTATCTAACTATCAATCTTTATCTCTGACAACAATTCCCTCAGGGAACTTCCATCAAGGAGGTAGCCAAAGCATAAGAGTCTCCATTCATCCCTGTCCTTACAAGCCTCCCTTACATAAATCAGTCCATGCATTCTTCCACCATTTCTCTCCCTCCAATACTCTTCCACTCTATTTTCTCATATCACAAGTGATATTTCTGCCATGCCAACCCCTTAAATCATACCATCATACACTCTTCTTGTCAACTCACAGTCTTGCAGTTTTTCTACATGCCCAAACCATCTAAAATTATTACATTTCACCTACTCTATCACTTCACAATTCATTCCCTTTGCATTCCCTGCCATAACAAATCTCTCACACACCCCTTTATTCTTTTCTTCATTTCATCTAGGCATCCAACACTCTCCTCTCAATTAGATAATTTCCACAACCTGGATTCTTGACCTCTGTGACTCATTCCATGTCCATGTTTTGGTTGCATATGTCATGGTAGGGAGGACTATGCAGTCCTTTAATCCTTTCTTCATTTCCACACTTACAACTTCACCATTCTATTAAGGAACCCAATGACTCCTCTATCCTCCAATGCTGTCTCCCTTATCTCTCCTTCCATATCACCAAACCTATCCAAGATAGCTCCTAAATACTTGAATTCTCTCATTTCTTCCAGTCTTTCTCCCTCCATACCTATAACAGAGTATAGTACACTTTCTTCTTTCACTCTATACAGTTTTGCAAAATCTATTTCCTTTCATACATCATTACATTACTTTTACTTGCATTAACCTTCAATTGCCTATGCTTACACACATCATAAAACACACTAACAACCTTCTGCAACTCCTCTTCATTCTCAGCAAAAAACACAGTATCATTCACAAACAGGCTTGTCACTAGCCACCATACCTCATCACCGCACTCCATTTCTGCACCCCCTTTCCCACGTTTTGCTTTCACCTCTCTTATCACTCCATCCATATATATGTTAAGAAGCTGAAGTGACATCACACAGCCCTTCCTCACACCAACATGGATACAGAAACTTTTGCTCAACTCTCCTTCCACTCTCACACATGCATATGCTCCTCTACAGATGGCTTCACACCATCCAACAATTGTCCTCCTACCCCATATAGCCTAAACAAATTCCATGAAGTATTCCACTTGACTCTATCATATACTTTATTCAGATTCATAAAAGCTGCATACAGCTTCTTAACATTCACTAAATATTTTTCCAGAGTCATTTTCACCACAAAAATCTGACCTACACACCCCTATCTTTCCTTTCACCTTACTTACTCTGCATTCAGTCACTATCGTCACTTTATCAATCAACACTCTTGCCCACTCTTTTCCTGGTATATTCAACAAACTTATTCTCTTATCATTGCTACATACATCCTTAGCACCTTTTCATTATCTATTACAAATCCACTTGAAGGGTGTTCCACAGAACACTTGATGCCTGCAGTGTAGCATAATCACTGGGAGTGAAATGAGTGTATATAATGAATGGAAAATATAAAAAACATCTGTATCAAGTTCCAAGGTGAAAGGTGGAATTTTCATCAAATCATAACCCAGGTTAAGTTACAGGTCTAAACCTATCCATAAAGACCCAAACACAAGCAAAATCCAAACTACAGTTACTGTTGTTATGCCATTCAGTGCTTTTGAACCTGAGAAAAAACTGTATAAAGATTCAAAAGTAATTTATTTTCACCCCAAGTTATGACCAAGATTAATTTGAAGATTAAAGAGCAATTCTCTGTGGAATGACAAAAAGACAGATATGGATGACAAAACTGGGTATAGTACTCCTTATGCATCTTTAAAGCTATGCAAGTGACAAAAAAAAAGGAGGGTAACAGGTCTTTCTGCCTTCTCTCAGTGGTCATGAAAACTTATTGGAATTAATTTGACAACCTTCAGGACCTGAATCATTTACCTTAAATGTACAATGAGAACCAAAGTCAAGTAAAATATACCCCAGTAATCCCTTACTGACCATTCTACAAAGCAGAACCCTGTCAATGGCACACCATAAATATTTCTAATGTTAATGTGCAAAACTGTTCTTTCCTAACCGCATTCTTTATGATTTCTATATTCATTCCAGTAAAAGGGCAGAATGAAAAAACTTAAAGTACATTCATAACTGCAGATTCCCATTCCTGCATACTGACACTAATCTAAATTTATTACAAATAAGCTTCTGACATATTCTTTCATTTGCAAAACAGCATTAGAAATATATAATGTTTCTTACCTCTTTTGCTTTTGCCTTTAATTTTGCCTGCTCTGGATCTTCAGATTTACTTCTAGATTTCGCCGCTCGCATCAGCATCTCTCGCTCTTGTTCATCTTTTCGCTTCTTCTCCAACTTGTCTAACTCCTCTAGGAAACGAAGCTGACCTTTAACATCTTGTCGAACTTCGTAACGGTTATCACTCTGTTGATACAAAAAAAGTAATTACAATACATTCATATTCACCTTTCCCTTTCCCCTTGAAAACTGTTATTCTTAGGGTTACCAGACTTACAGAGTGGTATATAAATGAACAGGTAAACAAAAACAAAAAATTCTCAGTAACGAAAGTACAGCACAGTATCTTACTGGATATTATACAATAAACATATCACAAACGTTTTTGTTAGTATCAGAAATAAGGGAAAAAGAAAGGGACTCCCAATCTTATCTGAGCTCTTACAGGCCATTTGCCACACTCACAAATAAAATGCTCATGCTTCAAACTGTAATTTTTTTTCTGTATATGACAAAGTTTAAATAACATACTTCTTAACTTATCCAATAATGGTTGCTTTGACCCTATAAAATGGTAAGCCAAACAACTCAGAGAAAGTATTGTAACCACCATTCTCAAACAGCTGACTGCTGTAGATGAGTTAGTTACAGCCTGGGAATCGGGTAAAACATAAATATCATTCTCATATTCAAGCTGACTAAATGATTGTCACTCTTGGTACAGCATAGCAAAGGCCATGACAAAAGTCAGAATGAATTAAGAAATATACGATGAGATGAAAATACACTGCTTGTATAATGAAGCACTCCACGTGTTTACTTTACGACCCATAACAGACATTTTAACAAAATCATTCCCAATGTGTAAAAATTAAGGAATAATACATCAAAAGGTGAGGTAAATTATAAAGCTCATGGCATCAGTAACTTTGTCAGGATCTCAAGAAACAATCGCAATCTTTTCTGACCTTGTTAGAAAATTCTCAACATGACTATAATGACACTCCTCTCACAAATGTTCTTCACTTTGTCCCCTCATTTCATGCAACCTTTCTCTTCCCATACCTTATTCACATGCCCTTTCATTGTAATCTTCTCAACATTCATTCTCTCATTACTTGTAGATTTCCTGTGAAGTCAGCATTCATTTTTTACATTTCCTTCTTTAATTCATACCTGTTATATCCAAAGTTCATAATCTGCTCACTCGTCTTATGACTCATTCACTATTTTCAATGCATAAACTTGAGTGAGTTTTCTATCTATCTATCTATACCTCTGATGCCTGTTTCAATTGGAATGCCTTTAAGGGGTGGCCATAGCAACAGAGTCTCCATAACTAGTGAACTCCAGTGCTGCTTGTTACCCTTTAGTGCCTGAACCTTAAAAGGCCACTGGCAGAGGTGCAACTCAAGCACAGTGTTTGCAGAGGCTCTACTGACTACTTCTACCTAATGCTCTTGCCTAAATGTTCCTACCTACTCCTTCTATCTACTGCTACTACAATTCTGCCAAATGGCGGGCTAGTGCATGGTACTCATTGCAGGAAAATCTAAAGTTGAAAAGAATGAGCTGTGTAAGTTAAGTGTTGTCATATGTTACATATGACAAGGAGAGATATGTTTGTGGACAGAATGCCAGTAGTCCATGTGTGGGTGATGCAGAAAGAAAAAGACAGCTTCTTGTGTCAGGGGAGTCTAACTTGACAACCACTTAAGTACTGGCTCTCTATGCAGCTGTCAATAACCCTCCTGATACCCAGGCAGGTAGTACTGGTAATATCCCTCCCATGTTGTTGGCTGCCTACCAACCACTACCATCCCCTATGTTAGCAGTAGCAATGCATGATACAAGATTTCTGCCCTTCTTCTTCTTCTCTTTTTTCTTTTTTTCAGCATGACAGGCTGCAGCTTACTGTTCTTCTGGGAGGTGCTGCCATCAGTTGAGGATAATCTGCTAAACATCCAGGTGAAATGTCACAAAGCATGTCTGTTTATCACAAATTGCAGAGTGGAGAAGCTTGAAAAACAAAGGGATACAAGAAATATTGAGAGAATATAGCTCTGATTATGACAAAAACACCTATGATACCATCAACAGGGTAAAGATGATAACTCAAATGCCTACCAGCTCAATTCATCTAGAGAAAGAATTGATTATAGTGTCTGATAATGAAGAAATGATGGGATTCCTGTACTGGCTCTAACTTCCTCTGCTATTTTGATTTCTCATGACCCAAAAGTTAGTTTTAGTAGTGGATCTAGGAAGAAACAATTAGAACATAAGCACCATCAGGAAAACAATATGTAACCGTGTACAACTACAAATATATTGATGAGTTGAGATTTATCGTGAGGCATGGCCAACAATGGTGGCCTGGCTCAGACATGTCACTACAATTCCACCTTCCACACTGGTTTTTCAGTTGTTTGCACTATTTGTACTATAATAATCATCTGTATACTGTATACTATATATCATGTACAGTATATCATACAAATTTCAATACTTCATATTGGTAAACTTGGCACAGTACAAGATTCATAATTCAATGTATACAGTATTACATAGCAATCATTTCTCACCAAATGTACGTAAAGAAAAAGTGTAAGACCAAAAACAGCATCAAAAACTGATGAATACATCAACAAAATAATTAATAATAATAAAAAAAAAGTTTCAACGTTTATCTTATACGATGGCAGAGTCAATTATGAGTCTCTTAACCAACAAAAATTTACATAAGATACCACCCAAGATATTTCTGATCTAAATCTCCTCTTGGTTTATGAATGATCATTTATACTGAAACATAACCACCCATTTCAAGTACAGAAAATTTCTGTACACAGATTCTTCAACATACTTCAGCTACCATTCTGAAAGTAAGTAAGTAAGTGTGTGTGTGTGTGCGCATGCATGTGTGTATGTGTAAGTTCCCTGAATAAATGAACTGCTACTATATAATATAGCATGTACACTACTAGCTGAAGCTACTAATTCCTCCTCCTTTAGTAATCTGGTCTAGGCATTTACCATCTTTTCCTAAGAGCAAAGGTTATAGTACATTCCCTGTCATCATGATTAAGGTTAAGATGAATGTAATCAGCTGCTGGTGCAAGATCAAGGTAGGTAAGGTACTGGATAGCAAAGGTCTGGTTTGCCTTTCCTCACTGTTTCTGAGGATGCACTGAGAAAAGTCTCCTCATCCTCATTCATACCAACTGAACAGTCATCGTAATCAAACTGAATATTCTGCTCATGACAGATCACAACATAGAATTATCATTTTCTTAGTTTCAAAATAAGATTGAATTCTTAAAACTATTCTGGATTTAATGATAACTTGTAAAGAAAAACTGACCATTCCCTTCAATGCCCAAATTCCTCAGCAATAGGTCTATTTCTCATATATTTACAAATTACAATCCAGTTAAAAAAATCACCAGGGAAAGCTACTTCCTCTGCTACAAAGAAGTAGTCTGTTAATCTATATATATCTGGAGTCATGTAACTTTTGACAAATAATTTTTGGATCATGCTACAAATGCTACTTATCTAACTGACATTCAATATAATTACCATTTCACCAGATTATTTTACTGGTAAGACAAACTTGTTTTAAGCATCCTAAAATAAACAACAATTTGGTTTCATTCTCTTAGGAAAATGCTTTCACTAATGTGTACTTGATACTGACCTCAACAGTTAAATTCTATATCTTGTGTTCTTCAAGGATAAATTCATGAATACCTTCTAGGAAAAAGAAATATATCAAAAACAAGTCTTCTGATGATCCTA
>JAUUDW010000044.1:57986-69373 GCA_032361385.1 Panulirus guttatus
ATTATAATGATATAAAAAGAAACCCTGTTTTGCTGTCTCCATAATCTAAATATTATTGGTAAATATGTGCCTCTCTACGCGCCCCTCTCCCACATTCACCTCTACATGCCCCTCTCTCACACGAATGAAAACCATTCTTGTTAGTAAAAAGTTGACATGTGTTAGTAAACTATTTGAGGGAGGTTAGCAAAAGCTCTAGAGGTTAGTTATTGTGTACAAAATGATCACTTAAGAAAATGCCTACCTTAGTAAGGTCGGGGATATCACCTTTGTCTATGCCTACACTCTACAGACGGCCAGGTGCAAAAGAGGAGATGGTTAATAACACATACATATATATAACACACCAGTTCTGAGCCACTGACCTTATCTTATCAATTCTGAAAAAAGATACTGAACATAATTCTGTTAAATGCCAAATAAGACAATCTAATATACTGCATTAATCAGACATCAGCAGCTTCCAATAATGCAGTGCCAGCGTACTTCATTCTGGAGTCCTACAGCACTGAAATTTTCATGATATATATATATCTACATATTCATCTCAAAAAACGATTACTACTCCCTTTATGTATTTCATTACTAGCCAATCAATGGCTCATAACTGGTTGTCAAGTCACTTGTACAGTAACAACATTCTGGCCCTTACCCATAAAAATCAACAAGTCAAAGTCCCTCACCATAAACTTCAAAGACAACCTTAATTTTCAATAAAACAAATGAAAAAATCTATGACTTTTTTTTTCTGGGTAAGGTCCTTAAAGTACATACTAAATAAAAAAAAATGCATCAAATTGCAAGATCTTCTGATTCTAAATCTTTTCTTATTGTCATACCTGCTTGAGATCAGGAATTTCAGACTTGTCCATTCCAACTGCCTATGGAAGGACAATTTGTTTGTTAGAAAAACTTACAAATTTGTGGCAAATAATATAACCTATAAAAATCCATTAGCAAAAATGCAATAAATGCCATCTCTACCAAGCAATTATATGGTAGTGTGAAATGTTATCGCCTTAGGTCACTGCAGTTTCTTCAAAAATCTTTTCTGCTTTTCTTTTGAATCACAGTTTATGTTCCTGGTTTAATTTAATGTATGAATATAAGCAAAGACAGACACCTTACCTCAGCAACTTTGAGAAACTCTGCTACACGATCCATCCGTATGAGGAATTTCTTGTAACAATCTAAAGCATCTCTAGCCTGTCAAAGATATGGTTTATGTTACCAAGTGTAGACAAACATGACTGACAAATAAACCATTTCTCCCAAAGTTTGACTTAGGCTGGACTAAAACACTTTTGTTACCTGATAGTGTGTCTTCTAAAAAAATTAAAATGACTCAGCAATACTGAACTATCAATCTATGCCAGTCATATCAACTAGATACCTAAAACTTGGGCCAAATAGCTACTTTTGTGTAGTGGCTATCTACATAAGAAAAGGCAAACATGACCACCGTCAGTAGATCACTAGAGGTCTGTAAACTGAAATTTCACTGGAAATGATAGAGAGCATCCAGTTTCACCAAAAAATACCACAGAAGGTGCATGCAGTATTCTATGTTTATTGTAGGTGCATCATATTCATCATGAAGCACATATGCTCAATGTACACAGATTATATTGACTGCAACTGTTCTATTTACATTTACACTAAGTTCACCCTCAGTGCTTCATGCCTACATTAATAACTCCAAATTAATTATAAGCGGGTACTAAATCATTCTTCAGAAACGTTATTCTCAATCTCAATATCCACCACAAGTGAATTACAATACATTCATGTGTAATACTTGCTCATACTGGAACAAAAAATGTCATCCTTCATGCCAGCATCTCACGTTCATTCTTAGTGATCTATGTCTGTTCTGGTTATCATAAATTTATGCCTTACATTCAATAATGGGGAGGGAAGAGGGTGGGAGGATGAAGAATAGGAGGAAGAGGAGGATGTAAGAAAAAGGATACAAATGCAAAGCTTTGTGAACTAGGGAATCTATCAAGGTATCATAATCATATATAACCACATGACCCCTTCTACAAGAATCACTTAGGTACACATACAAGACAGACCTGGAATATGACAGTAACATATATAGTAATACTGTCAAATTATTTCAAAGAGAAAGAAGGGCAAGTCTTCATATTTGTGGAAAACTGCATTAACTAATCAAACATAACAAAAATGGGAAACGGGATGCACAATAACAGTGTTGTTAAAATAGGTCTTGCCTCTACATCTCACCTGTTTTTTGTTCATTTCAAAGTATTTCTCCAAAAGGTTGATGATACCATCATTATAACAGGCAAAAAGGCGAATCAGATCTCGGAAAAGCAACATGAAACCTGAGTTGATGACACCATTGGTTAGCTCATTGGCAGTGCAGTCAAAATCCAGCAGAGCATCAATCTGGGACTGTAACACAGGCAGGGTCTTAAGCAACTGGTCTGTGGGCATTGTCCGCAATGTACCATCTTCCTTGCTGTTAACAAGAAACAAACTTATAACTAACAAAAAATTACTTCAAGGTTCAGCAACAACTACAGAAATAAAATACATATTATCAGCAAAGAAACTACATAATCCCATTCCAAATACATATATACCCACGTAACAGAACAGATGCACTCTGAAAAGTTGTTTCTCAAGCAGAATTCCACTAAGCAAATCTTGTTTTTTCAAAGACACTCATTATTTAATTAAATGAGATATATTTTCATAAAGAAAATTTTGGTCCAAAGACATACTGAAAAATTTAAAAATGCATAAAACCTTTCTTAAAAACACATATGACAAATTCAACGTTTTTATGACAATACAGTAATGATGAACGTATGGTACAATTTTTTTCATATTTTTTCATACATGCTTGCCATTTTCCACAAGAGCTAGGTAGTGTCAAGAACAGATAACTCAAACTTGGAAACAAAATTTCTCACTTGGCTCCTTGCCCTGTTCCTTCTTTTGGTCAATAATACAGGAAGGGAGGATTTCCAGCCACCCACTCCTGCCCCTATGTTGCCTTCTACAACACACGTCTCCTATTTCCCATGAAAGTGAAGTAGCGAAAGGAACAGATGACTGAGCCTTGTAAGGCTGAATCTAAAAATGTTAGTTTCTACACAGAATGATTTTAGTGTTTATCAGCAACTTTTGTTGAAAATGGTCTTCACTCCAGGCACTTAAGTCTTTCCATATTTTCCAAAACATCTCTTCAATGCTGAGTCCTTTTGGAGCACTTAATGGTGAAACCTACAAATGGTCTCTTATTCTGTCTTTCATATTACATATGGTTTCCACTGTAGGCATAACAAGTCTTACTGCTTTCACAATTTGATTAAGTTTTCGCTCTCTTCATACCACTTCAACACTTCCAATTCTACATATGAAGTAATTATCTTATAGCCATTCTTTGCACCTCTACTATCACAAGCACTTAACAACCTTTTTCCCATCATCTTCAACCTGCTACTTTTGCTATATTGCTGAAAATCTTGTAAACTTTGCCAAGTAATCATCACAAAATTATCAGCAAAAGGCAAATAAAGAGCTAAATTGCTAAAGAGAACTGGGATATGCATAATACTAATATTAATACAAATATAAATCATGTCTTAAAGGTTACACTACAAACAATATAAAATTAATCTGGTTTATGATAAGATCAGGAAAGCCATATGAGCATGAAGAGAAGCCTGAAAAACACCAATATGAAGGTAACTAAATAAAAATCATGGTAATGAAAGGCATTGCTGGAACATAAAAGACACAAAAATTCATTTTCTAATTTCCAATTTGAACATGCCTACCCCCAAAAGCCCCCTGTATACTGATTTAGTCTGCCAGCAAAACAGGACGAAAGACCTACCCTTCGGTCACACACACTTAGGCTGGGGTATGTGTGTGAGATTATTATTTGCATTACAGGGAGAGAGTTTCATACTTGTGCTGACCTGTCTCTTAACCCTGTATGTATGTAACATGTCTTTACTTTTGTGTGTCTATGCACACACACACACACACACACACACATCCTAACTCGTGCTAGGTACCCATTTCATCAACCAGTTCCTTGAGGAGGATGTACACTGGGTTGAGTGTGGAGTGGCTGCAATGACCAGGATTCCCAGGCAGCACATGCATGCATAACAGTCAGTAACACTGACCACTGAACTACAGAGGTCCATGAGTGTAAACAATTACCTATTTGCACTTTACAAGGAGGGAGTTTAATAATCGTACAGCCCCATCTCTTAAGCACTCTCTACTGTTATACAACCTTTTGAATCTATGCATGGTGTCTGCATTAACCATGTCCTCCAATATGTTCCAATCATCCACCATCTCGACATCCTTATTTACAACTTCTTACTTAATTTCATGTTATGTCCTCTAGCTCCTCTATCTTTACACCTCTCAAAGTAATGTCCACTGTCTACTTTGTTGATCTCTTTAAAAAACTTAAAGGTTGTGATCAGGTCACCTCTCACTCTTCTCTCTTCCAAGACAGGTAAATTCAAAGCCTCCAGCCTTTCTCTGTAGCTTAGCACTTAATTCTGGTGCCCTCTTTGTTGCCCTCTTCTGGACCTTCTCTATGAGTTTTTTTATGCTTCTTTATATTAGCTGCCCAAACCTGAGAAGCATATTCTAGTTTTGGCCTTATGTAAGATATGAATAGATATCTCTTCATCCATATACTTGAAAGGTATTCTGATATTTGCCTCCTTAGTTATTCTCCTAATATGGGACTCTGTCAACAGGTTCAGGACAATGTCTACTCCCAAGTCCCTCTCCCACACAGAACCTTGAAGCTTACTTCCTGCTAATTACTAATCATATTGAGGCTGTCTTTAGCTCTGTCCCATCCTCATTCCTTTAGATTGCTAGAGTTGGATTTCATCAACCACATTTCTGACAAACTTTGAAGTGTTTCAGTACCCTTGTAAGCTGATGCTATCCTTTTCACTTTTCGCTTCCCTCATGACTTTCGAATCATTTGCAAACATATTCAAGTATGATTCTATACCTTTATGCAAGTCATTAATGTAGATCATGAAGAGTAATGGTCTCAGAACTGAACCCTGTGGCACTTTGCTCATCACCTTGACCCATTTGGGAAAGGCTACTCTGACATGCATCCTTTGTTCCCTCCCACTGAGATAATCTTCTATCCAATGAAGGAGTTTCCCACTTATTTCAGTCTGATTTAGCTTCATAATCAGTCTCCCATGCAAAAGTGTCAGATGTCTCCTGGCAGTCCAGATACAGACAGTTCACCAAGCCTTCCCTCTTGTCCAGGACTGAGCTCGTTCTCTCGTAAGACTCTAAAGAGGTTTGTTACATATGATTTATCCCTTAAACCATGCTGTCTCACACTTCGGAATTTTTCCTCTGCAGAAAGTCATCCACTTGCTTTCTAATTTTCTTCTCCAGAACCGTACACACCAAACTCACCAGGGAGACCAGTCTGTAGTTCAGCACCTGTTATCAGTCTCCTTTCTTATAACAGGTATGGCATATGCCATTTTCCATTCCCTTGGCACAAAGCCATCTTGAACAGTAATTCATGTGGTTAATCAAATGTACCTGCACACTTCTGCACATTTGATGAAATTTCATCAGGACCATGAACCTCATATGGGTCAAGTCCTTTTAGCATTAATATTTTTTCAAGGTATTTCAACGATTTCCTAAAGCCCCTCTCTTCCACTTTTGAACTTGCTATTCAGTTCCTCATATACCAAACATCATCCTCTACAATATTTCCCTGAAAACTGCTTAGTCTGATTAGCTGCTCCTTAACTGACAACTGGCTCCTGATAAATGTATGATATAGTTTCAGATTTTCAGCTGCCTTGTCCAAAATATTCTTTTTCAACGTTTCTTTGCTCCTCTCTTCTTATCCTGCTTTACTTATTCTACGCTTTCTGGTACCTTGCCAATGCTAGCACGCTAAAGTGCAGCCTATAACTGCGCACTGCATGTCTCGAGCTTCCTTTTCTTTATGACATATTTCTTCAAACCATTCCTTTCTCTTTCTTTCCTTTCCCTCTGTATTTGAGGCTTGAAGTAACCATGCCTCTACCCCCTCAACTGTAAATTTCACAGAAACTCTCAACACAACACTGTGTGTGTGTGTGTGTGTATGTGTACATACACACAAGTAAAGACATAGCACATACATACAAGGTTAAGAGATGAGGCAACGAGTGTAAAACTCAATCCCCATAACACATAAATAGTAATAACAAATAGTAACCACACTGTCTCCTCCTGAGCCACTTTATACAAATTTCTTTTTCATTCATTAAATGCTTTATCATTTCCATGCTTCTGCTGTACTGCTAAAACAGTAAAGTAAAAGTGCAAAACAGTCACATTAACTAATCATACATGAGGGTCAACACTGAGACCTCAAGGGAAAAAACTCCTCCTCCTTCCTATGCTATTTGATACAGAATTCTATTTCCATTCTTTAAATGTTTTACTAACACTAGTCTGCAGCTACTATAGGGAAAAAATGCATAGCAACAGTTTAAGGCACTCATTTACCTCTATAACCCCTCAAATAAGCTTCCTTTCTAACCCTCTGGATCTCAGGTTTCAAGCCTTATGAAAAATTTATGTAGCCTCACAATTTCAAAGATTTCATTTGCAACTATCACTCTGGTAATGTGTAAAAGTTTCTGTAGATGTGTCAGCACAATGTGGTAAAAAGTACAAGAGTAAGATCAGTGTCGAGTGAGTAGCCACATTTCTTTTTTTTAACCAAAATGAAAAATTGATAACTGATTATCATCATATGTCTTATACACCTTATCCTGTTACAATCAACGCAATTCAATGAGAGTGTTTCATAACATCAAAATTATAAAACTTTGTAAATTACCAGCTGCAACAGCCATATGCAGTGTTGTCAAGTTCAATACAGTTCTAGCAACACTGCCTCCATTTGTACTAAAGGTACATTCTCCAGCCTCATCTTCATACACTTTAAATGCTGGGAGAGTAAGTGTCCAAAATGTCACTTTCCGCAAGACTGTCAAGTAATTCTGGATCAACATCCACCTGGTCTTCTAAATCTAGGTATAAGCTGCTTAATTTCTTAACTAGAAAACTTAAGCAAATGTGCTGTCATTGGCATGTCTGGAGGATGCCTAACTGTGGGGAGAAATTACCACATACTACTAGCTTGGCCATTAACAATGCTCAGCAAATGGCCTTGAAACAGAAAAACAAAACTGGATGTATCAATTTACATCAAGAGGAGTCGCTTGCCGCTTGTAAATATCTGGAGGACGGATTAATCAAGTTGGGGCCAAAACCTCCAAGCTGTAAACTTTGTCTAGCAGCAAAACAAAACACAGATCCATACATCTCTTTGCAAACAATTCAGCAAGCTGTTCAAATCTTAAGGCAAAAAAAATAGAATATGCTTCTCAAGTTTGGTCATCATACCTATGGCAGCATAAAGAGCTAATAGAAATGGTCCAGAGGAGGATAACAAAGATAGAAGCAAAATTAATAGATCTGAGTAATAGGGAATGGCGAGAGGACTGAAATTTGCCCACCTTGGATGAGAGAGAAGTGAGGGGTGACCTGATTACAACCTTCATTGTTCAAAACAAACTGATGATGTGGGTAGCAAACAGTTCTTTCAAGAGATGTAGGGATAGAGCAACCTAAGGATATGGCATGAAATAAAGCAAGAGGCTTGTTAAAATAGATGTAATCACATACTTGAAGAGTATAAGAGTGGTGGATGAATGGAACTAAATGACACAGCATTTCTAGGAGATATCATCCCAAGTAATTTGACTGCTAGTACTTTCACGCCCCATACATTTCACTCATGATAAATTCACTCCCTACAATAATATAACAATGCCCAAAATAGTCATATCAAAAGTGACCTTTCTTTAACAGAAAACATATCAAAAAAATTGAAATATACTAATAATCATAAAGAGGTGAAAGTTATGAGCTATTATCATATAAAGTCTATCTTGTAATCTGGATTATATCTTGCAAGAACTTGTAGCTATTTTTACTGCAGATGTTGTCAGTCCAATCATATTGAAGTTTTCTCAATTGTGTCAAACATTCTTCTTTCTTCAGAGCTGAAATTAATTTCCAAACCTTGGGATGCATGCACATCACTAAGCTTTGAGGCTCAACATGACATCCTTCCAAACTGTTGTTGGTACAAGATATGTCTTGTTCTCTCCTGTTACAGACACTTACAAGTTTCAAAAGAAACTGCTTAAAAATTCTTCATCTTCAATTAGTTTGACTTCTTTACATCCACTGTACAGAAGACCATTTCAAGATAAGACACTACTTCTTCAGGGAGACAATGTCATTGACAAGCTCCTTGAAACTATTATTACATCAGTGACTGAAATAAATGCCAGAGATGAAAAACATCTTACCTTCCATGATAAACTCATTTTCTTGATGGAGATTTTCTCTCAAACCAATCTCAACTTCTCAAAAAAATATTGTGAGAGAGGTGAATCAAACAAGATGAAACACATGGAGTTGGAAAGGATGATCAGAGGCTTTTTATAGGAGATTTTTCAAATCCATCATGACACATTTGGGGTTCAGTCCTGGATGGAGACCCGATATTTTTGTGAAAAGTCAAGTGAATGTCTCATGTCTTGCTTAGAAGTGCATAAAGTTTTGGGAGACTGAATGACCCTCTCCAAACAATTAAAGAGTATAACTGGTAAAACATATTTGGGAAGTATCTAAAATTTCCATCATCCACTCAATATTTGACATGTTTTAAGTCATCTAAGTCAGTGCAAATACAAGTAATTTATTCACATCATTATCACCACTAACAAACTGCATCAAACTATCTGCTAGTATCTAGAAGTCTACATTCATCACGAATTTCAAAAGGCAGACCCATTCTGAGGAAGTGGTGGGGTACTCACTTTTTTCGCATAATGCCCGTTCCTTTTATATCAGCAAATGCGAAGTGGATGGTAGCTCACCCATTACAATTTGAAACTCTGTGCATGCCACCATCCTCTTAATCACCACTCTTTCACACGACTTAAAATCATGCCTCTGCAACTTTTAAATTCTTTTCTATCCCTCTTGCCTCAATACAATGGCACTATAAAGGCATTCTGCTAATCCTAACCATGAACTATATGTATGGTGAAAATCTTAAGTCACTATTCAAAAACAAAATCACCCCCTTTTTTAAGAAATTCATATGCAATCCCATCCACTCCAGCTACTTCATCTTACACATGGCTTTTACCATCTCTACTCTTTTCTCCAAACTATTTGCCATGGCTTTCACTTGGCCTACCTCCATGTACAAAAATCTCACATCTGCCATCCTATCATAAAACACATTTAACAACCGTTCAACAAACTCACTCCATCTCCTCTTCAACTCATTTCTGCCTGATACCGCTTTCACTGATGTTCCTATTTGTTCCCTTGTTTTTGTCACATGATTAACTTCCTTAGAAAACATTTTCTTATCCTCCCTGAAGTTTGCTGATACTCACTCATCCCAACTCTCAAGTGACCTCTTTTCAGCCCCTCCACTTTCCTTGACATCGTGCTACTTTCTCTTGTACATCTCCCTAGTAATTGCACTTCTTCCCTGCAAATAATGCCCATACAACTCTCTTTTCTCTTTCACTAAAAACTTAACTTTTCATCCAGCCACTCACTACCCTTTCTCATCTTTCAGTCTCCCACCATCCACATGATTCTTCGGTACATGTAAAAAGTGCCTCCCTAAACATATTCCACTCCTCACCCACTCCCCAAGCTTTAGTTACTCTCATCTTTTACCATTCACCAATCAATCTCTCTTTGTATCTCTTCTTAAAAGCATTTTTTCTAAAAGCCGTTTTTCCACAATCACTCACTTTCATAACTCTCTTCCCACCCTTATCAATTCCTCTTTTCCTAAAGCCTCTACAAGCCTTCACCCTCCCCTCCACCAAGTAATGATGTAACATCCCACCAGCTGCCCCTCTCAGCACATTTACAACCAAAAGTCTTTTCTTTACACACATATCAGGTAGCACATAATTCAATAATGCCCTCTTAAATCTAGCCTGCTCACCCATGTATACTTATGTATGTCCCTCTTTCTAAACCAGGGATTCCTAGTCACCAGTCCTTTTTCAGTACACAACTCCAAAAGCTGTGCACCTCTCTTATTCACAACACATGGAAGCCCACAAATCCTAATTGCATCCTTAACTGCCAAAATACTCACTCTTGTATTCAAATCACCCATAACTACAACCTGGTTCCTTGCATCAAAACTGCTGACACACTCACTCAGCTCCTCCCAAACCACTTGCCTCTCTTACTTAGTCCTCTCATTTCCAGGTGCATTAAAACTAATAATCACACCAATCATAATCCACCTTCATTTTTACACACATCAGTCTGGGTCTTCCTTACACTCTTTCACACATACTCACAACTCATCCAGCAGCAGCGCTACTCCTGCCTTACCTCACACCCTTATCTCTCACGCTAACCCCTGACCACACCATTCTTACCCCTTCCCCATTGGCTTTGTTTTGCTCATTGCAACAACATCCAGGTTCCTCTCCTCAAACATACTACCTTTTTCTCTCTTCTCATTCAGACAACACTTTTAAAAATAAAAAAAAAACAAGGAGGGGGAGTTTACAGGAAGAGTATATAATAATATGATTAAAGGGACTGTGAGAAGACCACCTGTGACATGGGGATATAAAATACTGGAGGGACAGTAATGGGTTAAGAGGAATAGTGTATGCAAGAGAAGTTTTTAAAGAGAGGGATAAGTGGAAACTCTTTTGCCAGGGTCATCCCCTTCATGGGAATTCCCAGTGGGAACAGATGCTAAAGATATAGATAGATAAATAGATAGAATGGGAGGGTTTCCAGCACCCCACTCACTTTACTCACATTCTACAATATATAGGAAATATGTAGGAAGTCTTCTTTCACCTTATCCCCAAGAAAAATGTACTTACTTCCCATCCAAGGAGTCATTTCTATCTTTATGAGGTTCTTGCAATGCTCAGGATGCCTGCCACATCCACCAGTTGGGACCATAGGTCAAAGTGTAATGATGTAATGTATGTGTCTAAATGCATAGAGAGCATGGCAATTAATCAGGAAGCGCTCGGTGTCTTTGTTGTTGCAGTTACACAGTGGGATTAAAGGGTCTTACGATACATTTGAACAGTATTTGTAGCATTGTAGGGATGAGTAATGTAAGGAGTATATACGGGAAAGTGTGACTTCTATTGTCTAGGAAGTATGGTTTCTGATAGATGTGTGTCTGGTGGATTGGAGCTTAAGAATGAGTTGGGAGAGTGGTTGTTCAGTGCTTGCTG
>JAUUDW010000044.1:102608-112684 GCA_032361385.1 Panulirus guttatus
TCTCTCTCTCTCTCTCTCTCTCTCTCTCTCTCTCTCTCCCCCCCCAAGTCATGGACAAAAGTCCACATCAAGGCCAGGTCCTAATTTAAATGTAGAAAGATAGAGAGAATTGAGAAAGGGGGGAAAAAGACAGGGAAAGTATTTACAAATTTTGAGCAGGTGAAAGATCTGTCTCTTGAAATGAGCCACGTCATATTTATTAGGAAAGACATGAGAAGGTAGAGAATTGCAATATTAGAATAAATACAGGTCATCAAGAGATGCTAGGCAAGAATCTTATTAGAAAGGATGTAAAGAAGTAGTGTTTAAGTTTAAGGGCAGTGGATGGTTTGATTAGATTACAATAATCAATGAAACTGTGAGGATTGGCAGTACATAGTTTTAGAAGGTCACTTGATAGTAAGACGCAATTAGAGAGTTACACACACACACACACACACACACATAGAGAAAAAGGGTCTTGATATGAATTATCATCATTCAGGAAATAAGCAGCAGGGATCAATGTGTGAAGACTTAGGAGTCAACATCAACCATATCCTTTCATCGGAGTCCTGTCATAGGAGAATTTAAGAGACCAGCCATTTGCAAGCAGATGTTAGAGTTGCATTCCAGTTCATGGATAAGGACATGTTCAGCAAACTGTTTACATCTTACTTAAGGTCAAAAGTAGAATATGCTTCTCAAGTTTGGTTTTCACACTTAAAGAAGCATAAGGAGCTAATACAGAAGATGTAGAGGATAAGAATAAAGATAGTATCAGAATCAAGAGAGCTGAGTTACAGGAAAAGACCAAAGGCCTTAAATTTGCCCATCTTAGAAAAGTATTTAAAACAGTGATGACACAAACATAGAACAGTTGCTTGCAAGATGAAGGGTTATAACATCCAGAGGACTTAGCATGAAATTATAGAAGAGACTCCTTAAAAAGATGCGAAGTACTTGCTTATTATAAAAGTGGTTGATTGAAGGAACAAAATGAGTGAAGACATGGTGAATGCATATTGCATATAGAAATTTTAAGATTTGCGGTAAATTAGAGAATGGTCAATAGATGGGGCTCAATGCAAATAAAATTCCATTCCTGTACTGGAAAAGTAGGTAATTACAGAGGTAATTAGACACAAACATAGGATTTCTATTTTTGGATGAGGATATTCTTCACTTTTAGACTAATACTAACAACAGGGTTAATTTATTATAGTCCCTGAGCAAGCTAGGCTAGAATTGAACTCAGAAATGGAGTAAGGTAAGATCAGAGAAGAATAGAAGGATGAATCATCTTGTGGTATAAAGTTGGAAAATCATAGTTAAAGAGAAATAGGATCAGAAGCTTCAAGAATTTGAGAAAGATACAGAAAAGTGAGGAATCAAATGAAAATCTTAAAAGTTATAGTTAGATGGAAGAGGGAATCAGGGAACTATGAAATATAAGTGAAGGGCATGAGTGAAGGGAGCAAGAAGGGGGAGACCAAATTGGAGATGGAAGGATGGAGTGAAAAAGATTTGTTTGATCAGGACCTAAACAAGCATGAAGGTAAAAGGCATACATGGGATAGAGTGAAATGGAACAATACGGTATACAGGGGTCAGTGGACTGAATTAGGGCATGTGAAATGGCTGGGGGAAACCAAAGAAAAGTCTTTGCAGCCTGGTTATTGATAGGGGGCTGTAGTTTCGGAGCATTACACTTTATAGCTAGTGAACTGACATGAGTGAATGGGGCCTTTCCTCATCTGTTCGTAGTGCTACCTCACTAATGGGGGAAATGGCAATCAAGAATGAAAAAGAAATGAATTCAGATCACGTGGAGGTTTCAGAAGGAATATAACAATAGGAAAGAAGGTGCAGTGAATACAGAACATCAGAATGAAGACCAGGATAGTCTTCCTTGGTGTCCTTGATATAGAGCAATGAAAGGAAATGCCTGTAACATAAAGGGAAGGAAGCTTGAGCATATTCTGGATCTGTCAGTCAGAAAGAGGAGTTGATATCTGATGGTATGGAACAGAGATCAAAGGACACTGAAACAGAGGTGCATGGGGAATTATTATGTAAAACCGTAGAGAGACCGAACAGGCAGGGAAGTATGTGTTCTCTTTGAAGGAAGATTTAAAAAAGTGCAGAGTATTCATGACCAGTGCATGTTGATAGAAATTGTGTTTCTAGATAAATTTAGAGACATGGAGATAGATGAATCAGCATTGCAGAAATTAACTGACAAATGGGTTGCTCGAAAACTGAGAACATTTGCGAAGGAAGAGGTTGGTAGATGTAAGTTATTTATGACTTTTGGACTAGAAGAATACCTTACTCCAGTCAAAGAGGAAAGGATAGAGAAAGAAGAAATACTGATTAAAGGCTACTTGAAGCAGTAGACATACCAATTGCAGTTTGTGAGATAAAAGAAACAAAGTCATGACATAAGTGGATGATCAGTAATTATTATATTCAGTATGGGGTTAAGAAGCCTAGAGGTACTAAAGTAGGCTAAGAAATTTTGCACACAAGGAGGAATTCAATGGGATATTCATCAGAGCTGATAGACCAATGGGAGAGAGATAAAGAATACAGTTGGAAGGCAAAAAACAGCAGACATCAGAAGGTTGCTTGTGGGTGGAACAGCCTCTCCAGTACCTTTCAGAGTTCAAGAATGCTAAGTGATGAGAATGTCAGACTAAGTTAATGTATACAGTTGGAGAGGGACAAGTATTGACTTTAAAACAAAGCCTTTTATTGTTTTAGTAAGGACAAAACTTACAGAAGTGGTAAGTTTTCACCTATTCTGTCCAGAGGGATACATGATAATGAGAAGGGAAAGAGAAGATGAAGGAGGAGGGGGATTGGTTCTGTTAACAAGGGACAGCCTCAAGGCTCAGGAAGTATTGTAAGATGGCCCATTCTTACAAATATGATAGGAAGGGTAACTGTTAGAAAGAATTGTACGATGGTGTTGATGATTCATAAGCCTCCAAACAATTTTAATAAATTAGAACAAATTCTGTATATGAAGATAACGATGAAGAAAGAATCAAAATGGTACATGAAGTGGTGAAACGTACAATCCTCATTAATGGTAAAGTTCTAATAATGGGAGTATTCAGTTACAGTATGATAGATAGATGTGTTTAAGGAGAATTTGATTTTCATGGAGACACAAGCTTTTGGATTGTATGTAGGGGTGCCTAAGTAAAGGCTCCTTTGTTTAGCTTTATTGTTGTAATGATTTTACATCTCCTTATGAATATTTTTTTTCTTTTTACTTGGAAACAAGAAATGGATATGTCAAGCAGTTCAAAAGAACAATGCAAGATCTTCTTTTCTTTGAGCTGCATGCACAGCCAATGACAAAAGGAAATGCTTAATAGTGCTCAGCCAGTCAGTGCCTCTTTCCACCAGTTTTGAGTGCTCTGATCACATCCTACAGCACTGTGGTAACTTATTTCTCATATCTGCTTTCTTTTGTAGTGACTGGAAAAAAGGTCTGCAAGTGTTGTTGTTGGTAATGTGGCTTGGCAATCACGGAAAGGATCAGTTTCAATATGAAGATGTAGGTCATAGTGTGTAATGAGACTGGTGAGCTTCAGGCTAATATGGGTTGGAGTTCAGGATTGATTATGGCCACGATTAGAGCAGTTCTGAAGAATAAGTAACTCTTCCCACCTCATTATTCACGACTGTCAGGTGGGAGTGCTGACAGATGGTTGTTATTGTACCATGTAGGAGTGCTGACAGATGGTGATTATATTATGCTGCTGATACCAAATGCATTGGTGAGTACTCTATTGTTTTGTATTTTTTGGTTTATGTCTTTATCATCAAAAATTGTGTTACTTTAGAGCTGATTGAAAATGTTCATCATGTATACACAGTAATTAACTAATTTTGGTTTGTTAATATCTTAATGAAGCACCCAGTATGTTGCTTATAGGTGAGTAGTGGAGTTGGCTGCAGATATCAAGATTGGAACTGTGTTTTCTTGCTTAGTGTTGTTTTTGAATTGTGCTTAGTTTTCAGGAGTGCATCTTAGGTATTAATACAGGTATCTCTAAACAGGAAAATTGCCGTATCAGTACGTTACTAAGCACACTAAAATTGCAAGAGCTGATACACCAGCATTATGAAATCCTATCTTTACACTTAGTAGCATGGAAATTTAGAGTATCAAATGTGATACTCCAATTGAAAAAAAGTGATCAAATAACAGTTGAGTTTAAGTGGTAAGGGAAGACATTGAAATAGGCTGCAGGAATGTGTGTAAGAGAGACTTGAGAGTCAACATCACCCTCATCGTGTTGCCTGAATCCTGCTTGAGGAAAGTGGGTTAAAAGAGAAACTGTCTGCTGGCAAATATTATATTGCATTCATGTTCGTGGACATGGAAATATTCAGCAGATTGGTCAAACCTAACGTAAGGCCAAAACTAAAATACACTTCCCAGAATTGGTTACCAACCCTAAAGAAGCTCAAAGAGTTAATAGAGGAGGTCTAGAGGAAGGCAGTAAAGATGGCACCAGAATAAAGACTGATAAATTGCAGATACAGAACATGGTGGATGACACAAAAATAAGATTGCGTAGTGAAGCAGTAGGTTGATAGGCATACATAACTGATGATTTCTGGACTGGAAGACAACCATGTTCCTGAAAAAGAGGAAAGGGTGAAGGGGGAGGAAATGCAGATCAGAAGACCTCTGGAGGCTATAGACATGCCAGCCACAGTTTGTGCCATATAAGAAATGAAGAGAATTGGTGGATATGATCAGTGCATAAGGGAATGGCCAATAATGGTTATGTATGAAATAGAATTATTTAGCCAGGAGGTACTTAGGGAAGCTAAGATATGTAGAAGTACATAGAAATTCTTTATAGGAGGCAAAATACCAAGGAGAGAGAGAGAGAGAGAGAGAGAAGCAAAGAGTAAAGTCAGAAGGCAAAATACAGGAGGTACCAAATAAGGCAAGAGAATGGCTTATCCCCGCCAGTGCCACAAATAGCTCAGGTTTGTTAAGTGATGGAAATGTCAGACTGACAGTGATTAGAAATATATGGTAAAGATTTGGAATTAAGGATTTTACATGAGAAAATGCACTTGATATTGTCCAATTTTTTACTCTAAACTGACTAGAGAGATATCACCAGTTCTGTCTAGAGGGATACTTGGTAGCGATGAAGGAAAGAAGGGACTCAGTAGGAGGATTGGCCCTCTTGATAAGAGACAGCTTTAAGTTTCAAGAAATACTTGGAAGATGGCTTGTTCAAGTGATACATAATAGGAGGGGTAATTAATGGAAAGAAGTGCATGGTAGTGTTGATAATATGTAATCTATCAAAGAATTTTAACAAACCTGAAGAAATATGCAATGATGACATTGAGAGAATAATCAGTATGGTACCCGATGTGGTAGAATATGCACTTAGAAATGGTAAAGTACTAAGAATGGAGGATTTCACTTGTAAAGTGATAGACTTTTGGAATTTGGATTCTCACATAGTTGGAGATTTATGGAGACACAAGTTCTTAAGATGGGGTAAAGGAAAATTTTCCCATACCAGCATGGCATTGAATTAACTAGGATAAGGTACAGATAAACCATCATTCTAGATATTATCTGGATAAGGTACAGATAAACCATCATTCTAGTTATTATCTTCACATATATTAGCATGGAATTTTAGAATGACATATGCGATACACCAGTTGGAAAACTTATCTTGAGATGCTTCACTTTAATTATGTGTTAAATGAGGATTTTAGGAATAGCAGAGGTGAGACCAGACCCAAAGAGCAGACATAATCTTTGAAACTACACAGACCTCTGCAACTTCTGTGGTAACGTAAAGTGAGAAATGGAGATCAATTTCCAGAAGCCATGGCATTATGGTGGATGGGTCTGTTAATCATATAATGAAGGATTGGGAACAACAGTAGTACCTTTTAACCTCAGATACAAGGAAATCTTAGATAGGGAGAATGCTTCAGTAAAAGATATCAAAAAGCAAAGAAGCTTTGCAGTGTGCTGTGGTGGTACTCCAGCCAGCCAGTATTGGCAGAGAATAAGAGGGAAAGGAACAAGTACAGCAGGATTAGAAAGGAAGAACAAAAAAACTTTGAAAAGAATACTGTGGACACGGTAGGAGAAAATCCAAACTTTTCAATAGATTCATCAGGAGTGAATTGTCAGTTAAAGAACAAATAATCAGGATAAGGGATTCAGAGGGAAGAATTGTAGAGTATGATGTAAGGCTAAGTGAGGAACTGAATAACACCTTAAGTGTTTTCACAGTGAAAGACATTATAGTGAAAGCACCAGTGAATTGGGAAGGGGAGGAGTTATAGAGAGCATTGAAAGATTTAGAAAACAATTTAACTGAATGCATAGAGACCTCTAATAATGAATGAGATGTATCTTAAGGGAATGTATGTTTGGCAGATATGTTGAAAGGGATCATGATAACATGGTGCCAATGAGCTATGTTCCTGACAGTATCAAATCTTTTAGTAGTAAGTGCTATAAAATGGCTTTCTTTGTTAACAGTAATTGCTCTGTCGATGGCCTTATGGTGTTTTTTAGATAAAATGATGACATTGTTATTATAAATTCAATACAAAACAATTTGATCAACATTTATAAGTTTGTCAGGGCTTGCAGTGTTGTTGATCACCGTTACCACACTATAACAACACACCTACACCTTCCTGGCCTGCTCTCTCATTTCCAGCAGCTTAATTCTTGTGTGGGAAAAATTCATTGAAAGTTAGGATGTGGTGAGCTAGCTGGTTCTTTTTATCCTCATCCTGTTATCAAGTATTATTTTACTGGTAAAGGAGGGTAATTCGAGAGACTAACCCATGTGTTCATGATGCTAACCTGACTGTATTTATTGAATAAATCTTTTCTCATGTTTGTTAAAAATCTGTTCTGCGAGGTTGTGTTAAAAGAGGTCTCTGTGTACTGTGATACATGGTCCAGATGAAATTCAGTCAAACTTCTTGAAATGCAGTTCAAGATAATGCTGAAAAAAGGAAAAGTGCCAAGGGAGTGGACAAGGATGAATGTCTTACTTATCTATAAAAGAGGAGACTGAAAAGAGTGTGGTGTGTAAGGTTTTGGAAAAGGTATTCAGGAGGCAAATGGATTACTTCTTATTGAGGAGAAATTACCTGAGAGACACCAATTTCAAGGAAAAGACAGTGTAATGAACCTTTTAGATATCAGCAAGGGAGTGAGCTCTCCCCTAGACGAAATGGAAGACTTGGTGGATTGTTTGTCTGGACTGCTAGAAAGCATTTGACCCTACACCTCTAGGGAGGCTGATGTATGAAGCTGGATCACCAGACAGGAGCATAGGGTAGACACTAGTGGATTAATGGTTTTCTCAGTGGAAGGGAACAGAGGATACATGTTAGAGGATCCCTCTCCAAATGGGTGGAGGTAAGCAATGTAGTGCCACAGGGCTCTGTTCTGGAACCATTGCTCTTTTTAATGTATGTAATTGACTTGCTCACAGGTATGGAGTCCTGCCTGAGGTATGATGGTAGATTATGCAAAAGTCATGAGGGAAGAGAAGAGTAACCCCAAAGCTGGTTTGATACATGGTTGGTGAAATTCAACTAAGTAATGTAAAAAATGAAAGTAAGCTCACCATGACTATTATTATGTGGCAGAAAATAAACATCAGGATTATGTGTCTGAGAAGGACTCGGGAGTCAACATAGTCTCATACCTGTCACCAGAGTCCCACTTCAGAAGAACAGTTAAGGAGACAAACTACCTGCTGGCAAGTTTTGGAATAGCTTTCTAGTATATGGATAAGGAACTGTCTAGGAAGCTGTTCATAGCATAAATAAGCCCAGAACTAGAATATGCTTCTCAGAAATTTTATATCCAAATGTAAAGAAGCACAAAGAGCTAATAGAGGAGGATGACAAAGATAGCAACAGAGTTAAGAAAGCTGAGTCTCAGGGAAAGGCTAAAGGCTTTAAATGTGCCCATTTGAGAAAAGAGAAAGTGAGGGTGACCAGATCACAACCTCTTGTGTTTTAAATGCTGATGACGTATACAGAGAATAGTTCTTTGAAAGATATAGGGATGGAGCAACCAGAGGACATATGAAATTAAACAGGTAGCTTGTAAAAGAGGATATAAGGAAGTACTTTTACAATGTGTGAGTAGTGGATGATTGGAATATGATGACTGAGAATATAGTTAATGCAGACAGCAGATATAAATTTAAGAAGTTGTATGATAGCAAATGTTCGCGAGATGGAGCCTCATGAGTGTAAAATTCCTTCTCTGTACAGTACAAATAGGTACAGTATGTACAAATAGGTAGTTACAGCCACACATACACACACTATAGAGTTGTTTAGTCAGAAGTTACAGTACTTAACACTCATATTTCTGAGTCATGCACACTGTACACACATTGAAGATCTATCCCATCATTGTGCTCACACATCCTTTCAAGGCTACATAAGTAATATATATACTTTTTGTGTTGATTGCATTGCACTTAAGACGGAAATACCTTTTTTCTCTGAGAAGATCCTGAATTGTTTTTCTTGAAATTTTTGTTAACAGTTCATGAAAATATATAACTACATAGAATTGAGTTGAAATTTTGATAATGATAAGAATATGCAGAATTATATAGATTAGCATGAAAGAAGTCAAGTGTAATAAAAAAGGTAATGAATGAACTTGTGGGAAGATGGGTTTAGAAGAGTTGATCATTAATAGATTACATATGAAAACCATGAGAGTAAAATATGATCATACACAGATTTAGAATGAAAACCATGGGAGAGTTAAAGCAGGCTAAGATTTTTGCTATCATGGAGGAATTCAGTGAGGTATTGATATAGGTTATAGACTGAGGGAAGAACAAGAGAGAAGTAGAGAATTCAATCAGGAGGCATAAATACTTAGGCATGAAATGAGGTTAATGAATAGGACAGCCACACAACTAGCTTGTAACGGTCAAGGATATTAAATGATGTTAATGTTTGAATGCAAATGATTTGCATTGAAATATTGGAATATCAAGAAATTTTTCCCAAAATTGTTCAGTCTTTTTAGTTTTTGCCAGTATTTCTTTTTTTCTCGTTCCATTGGTTAGTATAAGTGTCCAGGTTTGTTATGGTGGTTTTGAATTTTATTAGCATGTACGGTTTGGCTGTAATTGAATACAGAAAAGAAACAATCCATTACCATGAACCCATGTCGCTTACTGTTACACCACACACTAGAGGTATACAATAATGCAATCTTTATAGTATTATACCACTACAGTAAAACTCTATTTTGTTGCGGTCTTAACTTTTGGTGCAGTTTTTTACTCAAGGAAGTTGCACAGGTGTGGGAGGTTGGGCTACAGTGATGGTGTGGGAGGGTAGTTGGTTGCACCATTTGTAGTTGCTGTGCATCACCTGCCTCTAGCTGGGGAGAAGAGGTAGTAAGGAGAAAGCCACATTGCAGGGTGCTTCTTGTCTGTTTTTCAATATCTCCATGTCTCTAGGCAGAGTGACCAGAAGCCTGTAAAACAGAGTGGCATATAGTTACTGCTTTCAGATTCAGGTTCTTCAATAATTTTCTCAGAATTGGTCTCACTGTGTGCTAAGGTATTATCAAGTTTGTCATCATCTGAAGTAATGACTAGATGCTGGCCATATGCACACATGTAGCTGGGCATTGTAATGGATTTGAACAAGCATTGTGTATTATGTTGCAAGAGCCTAGGTATCCTGAAATAAAACGGCACACACTTTTACGACAACACTTCACAATACATTGTATCACTCTTACTAAGGGATCAAATGTTTATTGTGCGAACAGAGGGGTGTTTGTTGTGACACAACAACAGCTGACACATAAGGGACAGTCACATGTTTGAACTTGTGAAATATCGTGAAATACACCAATAAATGCTCTGTAAGCCCTAATAAACACTGAACAAAGAGTGTTAAAGGCAAATATTACTGCACAATGGAGGGGAGGAGTGTGTGAGAGGGACTAGGGAAAATCTTTGGAGGACTCTTTTTTTTTTTTTTTTTTTTTTTTTTTTTTTTTTTTT
>JAUUDW010000044.1:213422-235739 GCA_032361385.1 Panulirus guttatus
TGAAGTGGCAGAGTGTCATTGTTCTTTTCTGTATCATTGATATGACAAGTCTCCACCATATGGTCTTTACGCAGTCAAGTTTTTTATGAAGAGTATATCAAAAGTCATCCTGTAACAGTAAAAGTTTCATAACATTCTCCACAGTTTATAAGATGACCTCATAAATGTAATTAGATATTTTTACGTAGCTGAAAATTTTCTCAAGTTTAGTATCAAAAGTATGACCAATCATTGAAATTTTCCCACTAGAATGAACAATTTCATATGTCTCAGAAGATGTTTAAGTTGACTGATGCTTGATAAAACCAGACAAAATGCATCTAGCATGCAGTGTCACTAGATAATGAGGAATGAGTTATAATGTTTAGTATACCTCAAAAGCAAGTTCCTTCTCTGCTTTCTCAAAAAGTTCAAGATACTCTGTTGCTTCTGTATGGGGATGCCACATATGATTAGGCCATGCCGGGAGAGAACAAATGTCTTCATAGAGTGTTTGATAAACAACAAATCATAGTGGACTACTTGACCCACATTCACACCTTAAAAATTTACTTATGTGTTCCTGATGATGTCTGGACTCGCACAGGAGGCACTGGCACCATTGTCTTAATGACAGTGCCAGTGGTAGTCTGTGGCTGGTAGAATTGCATGTCCAGTCAGCTCCATCTAGGTCTTGTCCAGCTGCATGGCTCCTGGTGGCAACTGTGTGCCCCTCTCTGCCCTTTTCCTGTGAAGTCCATCCACCTTTTTCTTTCCATATCCCAAGCATCAGTGACATGATAAGATGCCCCATCCTTCCTTTCCATTTTGCTCTCATGCTGTTCTTATCTCTTTCCGTTTACCCTCTGAGTAATTTCTCTTCCTTTTCATTCCTCCTAATTCCTTCCTTCCTTGCATTTTTTTTCTGTATGACTGTGTTCTATTTTTAGCTGGCATTTTGAGTACCACTTGTTATATATGAATGATCACAACCAGGCTGTAGACAGATGGAGGGGATCCTTCATATCTGACATTCTTGGGCATGTTGTGAGGTTGGGACCTGATTACCAAACCCTTGTATTTTTCATGCAACTATTCCTTTGATGATGCTTAACCACAAATGACCCAGGATAAAAGGCTGTTTTTCAAGTGTGAACACTGGCCAACATTTTCTAATAGTTCACACATATAGGATTTTTCAACTAACATTGAAAGTACATGTCCAGCTAAGTAGACAAATGTATTTTATGACCAAGTTCATCAAATTTGGAAAAAAAATGTTGGCGAATGTATCAGTAGCTTGCTCTGGTGTCATGGCCAAAGCTGCTAGTGGAACTTGTTGCACATTCACATTTAAGTCTTGTGGGCATATTTATGAAAAAAGGAAAACTGGTGATTCAAAGTTATCTTTACACAAATGCCAAGTTGCCATGCCTATGATATAATCCATTATCCATGAGAATTAACATATCAATGTATGCCAAAACAGTGACAGTATAAAAGACCTACCTTACTATTTTTTTTAAAGAAGTCACAATATGGTGAAAATAATCCTGATACAATAATCATGTCATTTCATCACAGATGCAATAGTTATCAGTAGTAAGATAATACAGCAGCAAAGCCTATAATCAGAAGGCAGCCCTATGTTATGAAGGAATTTGTCAAAAATTACATTGCATCATATTTTCATGTTACAATACATTATTTCATAAAGTAAATCTATACCCAGTCCAAAAGCCATCAGAGCAAACTCTTCAACAGCCATTCTAAAATGAACCTCCCTGTAGAAAGTCCAAAGTAAATTGCCTTAAAGTTTTCCACAGCCCAGCCATCACTGAGTGGTATGTAGATAGTTGCACCTGCGCTGTTTTCTCATGTGGTTATTATACTCATCTGTGGCACACACATACACATACACACTTTCATGGTTTTATCTTTACAGTTTTGTAATTTTAGATGCTTACAGACAAATAAATACTGTAATATATATTTCATGGACCTTGATACACATCCATTATTACCTCTAATATCTGCACATATGTAAAAATTCACACATCAAGCATATGATTATATGTAACATAACTTTTTGTGTTCTCATTCATAAAGAAATGTGATTATCTGAATTAACATCACTAGTCTTGAATCTCTTATTGTGCCATTTGTTGTGTGATATAATAGGTTTATCTGCCACATGTTTTTTCTTTCATGTTTAGGTAAAATTACTGGATATGTTAAGTATGTTAATTTGTATTTGATGTACTAAAACCAAGTATGGTGGTGATGATGGTCATTATGGGAAGCTTTTAGGAGATTGGTGTACTTATTTTTTGCCAAGGTCCTAGTTTTCATAGTGAAGCACTAGTTCTTTATCTCTGTGATATAACAGTTTTCCTTTTCTCAAGTTCTGGTCATCTCTTGATGAAGTATTCATTTGTATCAAAGGTCCTGGTCATCTCTGTGTGAGAGCCTGGTCATCTGTCATCTGAATGTCTTTATGAGGAGCTGATGGTCTCCATGTAGTATCATGACTTTCTCTACACAAATACTTAATTTCCATGCTGTTAGGTTCTGATTGTCTATACATACGGTCCTGGTCTGTTCTATGGTGTCTTTCTTATTTGTATGTGAAATCCTGGTCTTCACACAAGGACCTGGCCATGTCTTTGAGATTGTGATCATATCTACATAAGGTCATGAAGGTTTCCATGTGAGATCGTGGTAATTCTTGTAAATAAGTTCCTTTTCATTTCTTTGGGAAGATTTGGTCTGCACTTTGCAAGGTCCAAGAGAGGTTTCTGGTTGTCTTGGGACAACATTTTAGATATGTCTTTTTAATCTTAAGTTTTGATTATCATATAGTATGATCTTGTCTGCAGATAAGATCTTGAGTATTATATAGTATTTCATACTTTTCATTTTATCCCTTTAAATTCTTCAGACAAGTTGGTTAGTTTTCATACCAAGCAGAGATTTTCTATAATCACTCTTTGATGGATGCTTGTCCTTATAGGTAAGAGAATAAGACAGGAAAGTGAAGATGTAAAATTTTATGAATTCCGACTGTTCAGTAAGATTGAATAAATTCAGTCTCTAGACGCTCATAATGCATTTTTGGTTTTTATAGATGCATGTCAACTTTTAAAGATTTGTTTAAGTTGAATGGAATGACAATAAATTATGGGCTCATAAGTAGGTTCTAGCGTACAACAGAAAATGGATTATTGAGGGCACCTGTTCACTTTACCCTGTCTTAGTTACCAGTACTGAGAAGTGGAATGGACCTATAGGAATTTTATGTAGTAGATGTACATTTTGCATGTATAACCACTCAGAACATTTATTTTCTTTATTTTTTCATGCTTTGGAATTTTTCTTTGTTGTGTTGGTGATTTTGTTTTCATCTCTGACTCAGAGAGGTACATAGACAAAAAAATAATCTAACCCTAACAAATAAGTGGTCCTTAATGGAACAACAATGAGTTATGAGAGAATGTTCTTCTCAAATTCAAATTCTTCTATCAAATATATCTTAATGTATACAAGACTGATAAACAGCATAGATATTAATTGAAAGAATAAACCTACTTTACCATTACAGTATGGGTATTACACTGTTGAAGTAGTTCTGCTTGTTTTGCATCTCTTAATAGTTTTTCAGCTCTTCTTTCTGAAAGAGCTGATATCTTACCTGCTGCTGTTTACTTTAAATGCAGAAGCAGGTGGAAACTTTATCCTCTGGAATCCCCATGCAGTACAAATTGGTATTTACATTGGTATCCTAAACTTCCTTGGAGAGGGATATTTACATGGATGTCATTTGACAGAAGGGGACATATTTGCTATTGATAAACAAAGTGTTTCAATTTTGCTCTACAAGGGGACTGCTATGTATTATGCATACTGTAGTGCAATAAGCTGTTTTTTTTTTTAATATTTTCTCCTAGCTTGGAATCTTCTCACAACTGTGATCATAAATTAGGTGATATTGCAGGCAGATGTCACCAGACCTTTGTTGAAAGATAATTCTTAATGTTTTGTTGTGTGAATATTTATGGATAATCATTTCTTCTTATGTAAATTACTATCAAGTATTACATATATCTACCTAATTTGTAGGAGAGACATATCTTATCTATTCTTGATCTCCTTTCCTGCTAGACTTGCATGTTATTTACTATTAAGAGAAGGGAAAAACTGTCTGTAGTAGGTCTCATGATTTCATGAGGAAGATAAGAGGTAAGATCTGTTACAAGACTTACTAAGTTTTGATGTTTCAGTTTTTTACATGGTTTTTAATATTTATTTTGGACATAGTCTTTACATGCTAGCTATTAAGTTTTCATTTGATTGCTGCTGATGAGGTCTTAATCCTGTAATTACAGAGTAAGTGTTGATGCATTAGTTAGTAGTTGTTGATTAGGTTTTGTATTACAGGTAAAAGATCTTGAGTCTGAATTCCTTGGAACAGTGTTATTGGATTATGGATTTTTCTGGATATAGATACTAATCTTTCCCAGTAGCTTATCCAGTTTTCAAATGTTATCTGTATGAAATGTTTGTAAATGCATACTAAGACGTCTATTTACTTTATTTATTTGCCCAAATTTTATCTTTGCCCCTGCTTCTAATAAGTGTAGTGTGGAATAAGGACGAGTTTGGAAGTTGCACTAAATACAGAACTAAGTGCTGGGGGCTATACACTTGATGGATACCATTATAAGGGTAAATTAAAGAACACAGAAGCAACAGAAATGCTGAATCTGGAGTTCTTCCACCTCAAATGAAAACCTCAGAAAACACAGGTGCTTTTTTGCCAGGAATCTTGAATGTGCAGGCATTCAGATTTTAGATATTTTTGGACTGTGGAGATTCAGACTGTAGATCTTCTACCTGCATTAACAGTCCACAAGGTTTTGTGTTAACTATTTTGGCAATATTTTGATACAACAATTTATTGATAAGGTTTTAATATATCAGATATCAGTGGATCTAAATGTGCTGGTTATTGATGAATTTTGGAAGTATCAGATGATGACATGGTTTTAGTGCATCATTCATTGACAAAGTTTTGATATGATAGTTTACAAGACCCAAAATGGCCATCGACACCACCACTCCTGGTCACTGTGCATTGGCTGGGTGTTACCAGCACTTGGCTCTAAAGTGCCAGCTTGGCAGAAGTGGCCTGCTGCAGCACAACCTTCCACAGCTTGGCACCCTCAGTTCTGCATGTTTTCTTTGTTTCTGTACTTCCCCAAACTGGACAAAAGCTGTGAATTACAAGTTTATTTTATGGTTATTATCTTACTTCCATCAAAGTATGCTTCATTCATAGGTCCATCAGAGTATGATTTTATGTATGTTACATGTGACAGCAACAAGAGGAATTGAGCACCAACCAAGAATCAGTCATGTATCCATTTTGTCTCTCTCGGTGAGGGCTCCAAGTGAAGAACATGTGATATGAAGTTCTATTATCTACGTGGATTATGGTTGGGATAGAGACAAGAACACTAGTGGTCAACCCCAACATCAACAAATTGCTTGAAATACATAAAGGTTGCAAAGAATATCTAAAGAAGAACCAGCAAAAATATTCTAAGCAGGCCTTATCAGCGCAAAGTTTCAAGAAACCCCATAGTCTGTATCTTCCCTCAAATCTCTACTTCTAGGATCACCTTACTTTACTTTATTTAAGTACATATAATTAATTAGCATGTTAATCATAAAAAATCATTCATCAGAAATCGGTAAATCTCAAAAGCTACAAAGACTTTCATTACAATCAATCAGCACACAGGTGCAGTGCAATGTAATGTAGTGTCTCATATAATTGTCTCCAATATTACTCACATCCTGACTCTCCTTTCTGGAGTACTATATCTCTTTTGGAGTCCAGTATTTAAAATAGAAAAACTGAAAATGTAGAACATTTTGTGGCAACAATTATTGAAAGATAAGGATAACTAACACCAGAATTAATCACAAGAATCTTTATAAAACATTGAAAACTAGATGATTGATTTTTGGAAGAATTGGACCTCTGTATGAAATACTGTAGTGCAGATGATGCAACTGATGGCTTACAGGAATTAGTAACTGTGAAACAATATATTGCGAAATTGTCTGACCATCTGTTCACAGGTATGGGTTATAGCATAAATTTCTGAGCAAGTTTTGTGTTTTGATTATCAAAGAACATGTACAGTATACGTAAACAATTTCTATATAGCATTGTCAGCTGGAAACCATTATGGACAAGCTATATCCTCAGTATTTAACTAAAATGATGGATCTAAAATGAAAGATTCCAGGAGTGCAGTGGAATGTTACAAAATGCATATGAAAAACATGCTTTGTTTTTGTGGTACTATAGTTCATTGGATTTCTGCATCAGCAAGTGGAACATGGCTAAATGTATCTAGAAGTGGGAGACTTGCCATAGACCCCAGATTTTCAAGTTGTCATGAAGATCGTCTGAAATTTGCCGTAAAATTTCCTGGAAATACCACTTCAAAGATTGGTAAGGCTGCTTTAGTGTATGAGGTGCAGTCCTGACCACAGCTTTGCCTTTCACTGGGAACACCATCTAGCCTTTCTCTCATTCCTCTCCTCTGGTCAGTGCAGTGCTTAAATTTGTCTGATGCAGGATGTATCTTTTATTGTTGATGTTTCCAGGCCGGCAGTTCCATGGCTTTGCCTAGGCCTTATATGTCTGAGACCACAATTTTCCTCAGCTGCCGCATGCAGGCAGCTGCGGCCAGACCAGCAGTCATCGCCAGTTTTCATCCTCTTGCTTCCTCCTTCAAATGGAGAATGAATGTTGTTTAATTTCTGTCTTTCATCTTGTATTCTAGAATTTTTTGGTATATTATGTAATTTGGCTGAGATGGTGGTATGAAAAAGAATGAGGGAGTATGTGAGGCAGTCCAGGTGGTGGGGACTGCTGGTGCTGTCGCAGCTTAAGCCTCAGTTCTTGCCTGCTTCTGCTTTATTGCTCCCACATCTTCACTCAGGCTACTGCATTCTCTGTAATATTACTAGATTATCTATAACTTTTAATGTTGGGATCCCTTTAGCTGTATTCCAGATATTATGTAAATATAACAGTTAAATAGCATTGATGCTTGAAACGACTTAATGTAATAAATATGTAGATAAATATGAACATAGTTTGTTGATATTACTAAATTCTTGATCATGTACAAATGAGTCTACCATTGGGTTCATCTTCCATCAGGAGGGTTGGAGAATTACTGTTGATCTCCTATCCTTGCTGGTCAGGACGCGGAGGTGGGTTGCTAGGAGACTACATCTGCCCGTCGCCTGTCCAGTAACGGCTGCATCACCGTTTTCTTTCAGCGGGCGAGAGGGGAGATGGAAGGGGAGCCGACGAGTCCTGTCTCGACTGTGCTCTCTGTACTCACCCTCGTCACCGCCTTTCCTCTATACACGAAACCCGCGAGCATGACTTAGCACATATTGCGAGGACGGCACTCTAAATTGATTTTTCAGATGTAATTTACTCATGGTGTGTAAACTGGCTAATGGCTTCTTCCAACAATTAGCCCAAGTGCTACTTTTGTTCTTAATATACCCTATAGCCTATTCAATTACCTGCACGCCTTTCAGATTTCTTCTGTTTTCTCCTTGATTTTAAGTCTTAAGCATATGAGAAAGCTTATGGGTACTGAAAACAATCTTGCTCCCTGTCAAAGTAGTTAGGGTGGGTCATTTGCTAGTTCATGAATGCCTCCTGGGAACTGCCAGCCATCCAACCATATGTGCTAAGGCTCATCCTCGTTGAGCGGACTCTGTCCCAGGTTTGGTGCGTAGAGGCCCTCATCTGACACTCATCACCTAGTAGTGGGACACTTTAGAGAGAGCTTAGCCTAGCATGACTAAGAAAGGGATACACAAGGAAACAGGTCTCTATCCCTGGGGTAACCAGCTGAACCACCTGCATGGTGACGCCATTACCTCTCAGTCCTCATCACCACGCTGTAAAATAAACCCTACTAAATTTACCGGACGGGAATTGATTTGCAGTATTATTATGAGCTCAAACAAGTGTTACTCATTCCACAACAAAGTTTTCAAAATTAAGTAACCCACAATCTGGACTATGGGCGTACCCAGATCTGAGCACTGAAGGGTTCGATTGGACAAGAGGTTGAAGCTGAGGCCTGGAAGAAACCCCATGAGGAAAACCAGGACCTGCTTATGAAAATCATGTGGACATACACAGTTGTCTATAACTTGGAGGTATTGGAGGTCTTGTGAATTAATGAATGATTGCTTATGAAACAACTTACATACTAAATGGGGGATTGCATAGCCCCCTTCGAACCCCTGGCTACGCCTCTTTAAACTATTGGCTGCAGTTTCTTTTTCTTACTTTTGGTGCAAGGGATTTTCAGTATAACTATTTTCGCAAGGTGATATGTAGCAAGTGTCTTTTTGTCATGAAAAATAATGATTCATATGCTCAAGTAAATATAGATATTTTTATTATATTTTTTGACCTCGTCCTCCGGTAAATTTACATTCCTTGACCAGTTGATAGTTAGGTCTGCTGTCAGATATGCCAGTCAGGTTTGTCATGTGATGTTAACGTTTTTTTTATCCTACCTTGCAGAGTGCAAAGCTAACCTAGCACTCTAGCCACATTTGCAGGAGCGAGTCGACCCAGGGCTGAGGAGTAGAGCAGTGAGTGTCCATGGCTGGGTAAGTGGCTCCCTCTTGTGCTGCAATCTTACAGGCCCTCACCCAACAGTCACCCCAGCTCCCATAACGCTATAACCACCTCACTCTCAGTCACTGTCAAACATGCACAACAACCTAGTCTGTTTGTTTGTTTCAGAGATAAAGCCGGTCCCCGGCCTGTGTGGGTGAGTAACTATTATCATGTTGGTTAACCCCTGTAATAACGGTGCCAGCCATGCAGGGTCTATCACTGGGTAGCCGTTATCGGGTCCGGGGTGCGCCCTCGTTCACACAGTGGAGCCGCGGGGGGCATGTCCCATGGGCATCACTTCCCGTGTGCTCTGAAACTGCCCAACACCTTGGTGGTGCACTAACACCCCCTCCTTCCACAGGGCGGCTACGCTGCCCATCACCTTCCGCTGCATGAATGACAAGTGTGGCGTTGATCCCCGCATCTCCCGCTTCGTGCTTCCTATCGGCGCTACTGTCAATATGGATGGGACAGCCCTGTTCGTGTCTGTTGGCACAGTCTTCATAGCTCAGATGAATGAGCTGCCCCTAAATTTTGGGGAGTATGGCACTATCATGTAAGTTGGGTACATAACAATGCAATGGGTCTACAGTCATAGTTATTAGAACTGGCTTGTTTTCAGTGTGAGAACTGCCAACTTGCTACAGATTCTGTGATCTAAGACACTAATAGTTGGAAAATTCAACAGTGGAATAGATAGTTGAGTCTCATTAAAGCTAAATTTTAGTATTCAGTATTTAGTATTCTCAATATTTCCTGGTAAACTGTATCACTTGTAAAATGTTACTGCACCTTCAACAAAATTTGGAAATATTTCAAGAACTCTGGAATCATTTAATATGTACATGATGTATTCAGTTCATAATCTAATCCCACTCTTTTATGGGATAACCACCGAGGAATTGATTCTTAAAGAAATTAGGTTATAGTGCCCTTTTAGAAACTTTATATGTGCAAACATTACTTTTAATGTAATAATATAATCTCTTATCCTTTATGATACAGTATATGTATGTTTGTGGCATTACCAGACTCCACCTACTTTAGCATAGACTGTGAATGAAAATTCACCTTGGGAGAGGTTCTGTTACCAACATACAATCTTGTTGAAGAACATCTCACTCCAAGGGAGTCCATCCTTCACATCTGTTTATTGTAATGCAGATTTGAAGATGCAGAATTCCCTGGAGAGGGGATCCCTGGGGTTGTATAATAATGTATATAATTGCTTTACAGTGTGACTGCTACAGCTGCCAGTGTTGCAAGTGCCAGCGTGCCTAGTGCTGCTCTTGTTCTCATTCTTATTGTTTTGACTTCAGTCAACCTCCCAGCAGAAGATGTCTCTCTTCTCTTTGCTATTGACTGGCTGGTGTGAGTATCTGAAACATTATGAGTACTATGTGTTTCATATTTTTCCATGTGAATGCATTTGAAATTCAGAATAAAAGATCATCATATTTTGATATATTTTTTTATATATTTTTAACAAAGGTAGAATAATTAGTCAACTTTTCAAGAGGCCATTAGTGGACACTGATGACATTAATGGCAATAAATGGTAACTACAACACTGAAAATTTACATAAATTTCAGCTGTAAGGGAAAATTTTGTGAGCTTTTCATAGCTTTTGTTGATTTCTGCAAGGGTTTCACTTATTTTTAGGTTAACCCAAAATTTTCCCAGATCTTCATGGCAGTTCTCTCTCTTGAATTGTTTATTATTGTTAAATGAAAATGATGATCCAAACCATTCTTTGCTATATATTCTGTACACACTAAACTATCACTACAAAACAAAACTAATGGTATTCCAAAATAATTGTAAACTTTTTATGCCTCAAGACTACTTACTTGATGTTTGACAATTCAGATACTTTGGTAAAGATTTGGCTTATGTGGCACACAATAGGACCTCTGAATGTATCTTAGAAAAATTAGTCATTGTATCTTTTAGTATGTTAGCCCACTAGAGAGGCAATTATACATTTAAGATATTATTCGCATGCAGTAATCTAAAAATGGGTTCAGAGATTGTTTTCAACCTGATGTAAATTCATGAAAAAAAATTATGATTGTGGCAATTATTGTAACAAACATGGCATTCATGTTGAGTGTAATACTGGTAATGAATGCTCTTGTTTCTACAAAGTCTTGTGATCACTAGAAAACATGAGCTTTGATTTTAATGAGTTAGAACTTTACTCTCATCAAGACAGCACAAAAGAACCACTAGATGTAACTCATAAGAGTTGACATCAGTGTATCTTCTAGTATAATGGCCCATTAGGGAGGAAATTATACATTTAAGATATTTGTAGTATACAGTAAATTAGAAATGCATTCAAACATTGCTTTTAATTGATGTTGTCACAAAAAAATTGATTGTGACCATCTTTGTAATGAAAATGGCATTTATGTTGATTGTCATATAGGTGATGAATTTCTGCTTAGAAATCCTTGTGATCACTAGAAAACATAGCTTGGATTTTAACAGGTTAGAACTTTACTCTGATCAAGACTTAACTTTAGATTTTCAGAGGACTTGTCATAATTTCCTTTAAGATTCAGCTTGAATAACCTGATCAGTCTTTCATAAATAAAGTGCAACTACAATAGGTTAATTCTACTTTGTTTGATATTTAGTTTTTCATTTTATGAGCCCTTTATTCAGTCTTCATAAATTGTGCCAACTCTCCTTAATAAAAGCATCAGTTACAAGCAGCAGCAGCAACAGCTTGTTGAATGACTTCTTTCATATCAATAGCTGATTGTATTTAGCCCCTTCTTTCAAGATGTTAGCTGGCAGAGGTCACTTAGGAAAAAAAAATGCATAAATATCATGTTGCCCAACGTGTACCACTAATCATCATTTCTTTTTTGCTGCAGAGACCGTTTCCGGACTACCAATAACATGTTGGGTGACTGTTACACTGCTGCCATAGTAGAGCACTGGAGCCAAGGGGAGCTTAAGGCCATGGATGCTGAGGCCAGCACTGAGAACCACTACCCTACTGATGTGGAGAAGGCAGCAGACCTCACTCCCTTGGTAACACGTCATGACACCGACCCTGACCCCCTCCTGCATGACCTGCCAGTGCTGCTCAAGGGCGGGGTGAGATACTAACAACTGTTTGATCTAATACTTCCTTCTGCTTGTGATTAGAATGGAACTGAAACTTAATGCTCAAGCTGTTATAGCTGCCATACTTCACACCATAATGACTGCAAGTTTTCTTTTTTCCCAGAATCTAGTGATTCTAGATACTTTGTGATGAAGGTTCATGTATTTTCCAATTCACTGTACATGAATAGTGTAAAATGTGGTTTATCTAAGAAACTTACATTTTAAAGTGATCCTGAAATATCATGCAAGTATATTCATCTGAAGACAGAATCTATTGACTTCGTTTGTGCATGTGAAATTAAGGTTTCTAAAATATATTTTCATGGAAAGATGACTTCTGCTGAGAAGCATGATATAATATCCTTACGATACCTTTCCAGATAAAAGGCTGGTATTGAGAAGTTATAAAAAAACATTTTGCAGCAGACTGATTTATTTCTTTTACAAGCTTTCATCAAAATTCTATTCTTTAAAGATATTTTCCTTTAATTTGCTACTGATTGTGTTATTGCCTGTAGATGTATTTTTCATTCTGAACGGTACTTCATAATAAATGGAAAGGGATATTTGTTTGTTGTCATCTTTCAAGCTGATTGACTGTAGTAATGACTGCGTATCTAATTTTGTTAAAACATGAAAAAAGCGTAAAGCAAGTGCTGTTATTAACCTATTAAATTATTTTTTTAAGTAATGTTAAAGCCCTTGTTTTCACAGCAGTAAGTTGCTATCAGTAGATAACTTTTTTATCTATCAAAGCCCCAGTAGCAGTAGTTTGGCATTTAGCTGGAATGATCTGAACACTAGTTTTCTTAGCCTCTGATATCTAGGATATAAGCACCAGGCTGTACATTGACTGCCTTGTTTAACCAGTTACTTGGACCAGGTACCCATTTATAGCTGGGTGAACTGCTGTTTCCCATTTTTAAGTCAAAATGTGAACACTTACCACTTTTCCATTGACATATGATAATAAGTTTTGCACGACTAATAAATCCTGGCTATTCCACCTTTGATAATGAAGGTCATCAAAAAAGCCTTACTGACTGTGACAAATATGCAATGCTGCATCACACTATTAGAACACTGGCTTACTCAAAACAGAATGTCTGCATAAACAAAGAAATCTTAAATCACACACATGAATCCTACCTACACCTTTTTGTCATCCTCATTGGTTAACCACTCTCACTCAGCAAAATTCCACCCATGCATAGTCATCACATGCACCACACACATAATATTCACTTCCCACACCACAAACTTAATTAAGAAGGCCTTAAACAATCTAAATATCTGTAGAGCACTTTCTGGTACCACATTTGGGCAAGAAAATGAATCCCTTGGTAACCTCTACAGACACTTCATCCACTCAACCCTAAACTGTGCCTTACCTACCTGTTCACCCACCCTGTCGGAAACAATATAACAGGGCTGCAAACCACAGAGAGCAAACCACGCAGAGCTATCACCAACTGCCAGGCGATCACAAACATTCAACACCTGCACAAGGACATAAAAGTTTTTCCAAAGCAACCGCAGTTCAGTGTGCTCAACACTTATTTCTTTTGCAATAGCTCTAGACCCTTCCTAACCAAACCACTCAATAACTGACCAGGTTGTGAATAACTTATTAAGCTGTGAATTAGTACACAGTTTCAAATCTAAGGGTTAATTTTATCTTTAGCTTCATATTTCAGATGTTGCTCTGGTAAGAGAAACTCAATCCTACAGGATGCATTTACTTCATGTCCATATATCACACGTAATTGGCTTCATGATATTATTCAAATATGGATATCTTATAAAGCAAACATGATGATCATCATTTCTAAGTATGATAGTTGGCTGTTATTATTATCTGAACCTATCAAAATGTTGTTTCTTTACACTGTTAGCAGGGGAAGGGGAGCACCCTCCCACCACATTTTTCTTTTGATACGTAAGTGTTGTAGATATTTCTGGTGGCTAGTTAAGAGTTGCAGGTGGTAAATGGCAGCTATACTTGCCTCTAGTGAATGAAGGAGCCACTGGCTCCTCAGAAGTAGACACGAAAATTATGAATGTAAGGCATATGTAGGTAGGACTATACTTAAACTTGAATGCCTTTTGTAAGTAGATATGAAAGGGCCAAGGCTTTCGATTCTCCATTTTATAATATTTGCCTTTTATAAAACCCTTATCCTATAATTTTGTTTGTGGTCTCATGTCCACATCCAAGGGTATTCTATTTGAGGTTTTCAGTTTAAAGAATAACCCTAAGATAATTACCCTTTTGGCCAACCCTTCAATGACTATCTTATCTTTCTACAGGATGGTTCCCTAGGCAATGGCAAGATGCTGAAAAGTGGAGAGATTCATGTGGAGGTAGAAGCAGCCCCAAAAGCTGCCAACACCACCAAGATGTAAATATGACTGCTTTATCCCCTGAGTATTCCTACCCAGTGCAGCAGACAATTTCACAAGTAAGAACATCTGAAAACTCAGAGGGAAGAAATCTTCAAGGATTTTGAATTCAACTAAAAATCCTTACTTACATTAAAGATGGTTAAAAAAGGATAACTCTATAATTTGAGGACAAATAACATATTCTAAAGTCTGTTTGTAGTTCATTCATTTGACTATCACAATGTTGCACCAAGAAAAATCTAAATCCTGAAGTTGGCTGGTTATTAACAGGTGCTACTTTTGGCGCATTCAAGTGGGTACCTTGAGTAGTTGGTTAATGTTGGTAAATACATAACTAGAGTATTAAGAGTATTCTTTCATCAAGATGAAATTAAGAATGTTTGTATAAAACAAATCGTATTCTGTATCTAAAAAACAATTGTTGGTACCTTAGTGATGTGATAGACTTAAGGATTCACATTTTAGAGTGCTGAAATTTGTTGCTGAATACTAAAGAATAAGTTACAACCCATAGAAAGTACTAGACACTAAAGCAGTCACAATTAGACTGCATGGACCAGACAACCTGAGGAGTGTAATTTGGTATTAGTTTAACTGGATAGGTAGGTGGTTGGCATATATGTTTTTAAGTGATAAAGTATTGATAATTATACCTGTTATATTACATCTGCACTAATTTAGGTTTAATCTCTGAGGTAATACCTGCCTTACCCCTAAATCTGCCTACCTTGTTCTTCTTGGTAAGAAAATTTTATTTTCCTTTTCATGTAGATGATCACATGATGTAATGGGCATATTCAACACTTAATTGTATGATTGCTGCCAAAGTTAAGTATTATAAACTGAACAGGCATAAAGGCATATGATGTTTCTCACTTTTCACATATTTGACTTCAGTTACCCATATTGGGTAAATCCAATAGCAAATAGATTTGTTAAGTGATTGTGTTGCTGACAGGTATGTTTCTCATGGATAATAGCTTTTATCCACTATAACAAATTAGACAATTTAATCAGGGTTATACATATGCACAAATGAGATGTTCCCCTTGTCTTGCTACTGATGTAGCCAAAAATACCAAAGTTCTAGCCACACCAGATGATGTGGCCTATCTCTGGGTCTTTTGCCTGTGCTTGGTACTGTAGTTCATCTGTAGGTAAATGAACTATCTGTTGTGCATTCACCTGTATGAAGCTCTTGTGATGTACTATGGACTGTTCACAGTCAGGCTGATTGTGGGTTTTCATTGGCCCTTTCTAGATACTGTACCCTCTCCCTGATGCACATATGTTTTCTTGTGGCCTGTCCACAGTGCTGATGCATGTTGTAGCACTGCAACCCTGGGTAAGACTGCTGTTGGTGTACAGGATGTAGTCCATGTGTGTAGGTGAGAAGACTTTATGTGTTAGCCATCTTGATAATTTACTTTGTGCTGACGTGTATTTAAAATCATCTGGAAACGAGTGGCTAGAATGGAGAAAATTATCTTTACAATGTGCATTTTATTCTCAAGCATATATTGAATTACTAGTACAAAAGAGAATGAGAGAACTGGTACTGCCTTTGATGCCAAGATGTCACTTTTCGAAGTACCTACCACACCTTTAATATATCTAAATCACTGTTCTCATGTAAATTAGTATTTGTCCTCTGTAAAAAGGTGAATGTTTATAGTTTGTCCTAGCTACTGCAAGTGTGATTTAAACTTTAGTAAAGATGTATTTTAGATGTCCATAACAACTAGTAGGGTTAAGTGCAGGTTCTTATATACATACATCAGGAGTAAATGGGATCATGCAGAATATAGAGAGAAATGTATATGGTCCAGTGATAATTTTTTTGTATAGAAGTGAAAGGCACTAATAACTTTATCAGGTGTTTACCTGTAGGTGTAATCGTATAATATCCAGCTTTATAGAATTATAATTACTGCCTTTACCTGATATTGTAAATATTTCAAGGATAATATCCTTCCGGTGAGCTGAACATCCCCTGAAGGTCTTCCATTTTGACAAATGCAATTTACATCCCAAAAGCAGCATACTACATTCATTCATATAGATTACAGTTTAATAATGAATACTAGGCCCAGCCTTCTTGGTTGAGAGATAGAACCCTTTATCTGAGTGTTCCTGGGTTCGTGTTCATACAACATCCACACATATATCTGTGTTCCTCTGTCCACCTAAAGATCACAAGCTCCATACCTCATCATTTGGCCTTTTGGGTATCTTCAGTATCTCAGATGTGATATATTTTTGGAGAGATATATAAACTTTCTGTAAGATATGACTGTTATTATCAATCAATCCATGGTAAAAGAACTTTATTCGGGTTAATTCTAGGTATCACTGGCTTATCAAGAAGGAACCTTGGTTATGTTAGTGGAACAGTCAGTCTAGCTTTCATGTTAGGTAAAGGACATTTATTCACCGAATAATAAAATGTGGGCAAATTATTGGAAAATCTCATGGATTATCTTTCTAGGTTCAATTTTTTAGTTATGTATCCTGCTCATTTTTTTAGTTATGTATCCCAGTGAGTACCAAAACAGTAAGCTATCATAGCCATGCCTTTAGCATTACTAGAAGCAGATCTCAGGGTTCCAAATTGAAACATTTGTAAATCTGCTTCTAAAATAACAAGTTGTTACAGACTGACACTAAAGATGTTTAGTCCACTTATTGGTTAACATTATTAGAAACCTTGTTTTAATTACTGTTAGTTTAATCAATGAGACCAGTATGACTGGCATCATTATATCGTGAACAGTAACATGGAAAAATATCTTGGTCTCTACATTTCAGATCATATGACAGAATTCCGTTTTCCCCTTCTGCACCCCAAGTTTGTATGTTGTGGTGGTCATAAGTCAGGGATTAACACAGATGCTGACCTGAAACTACATAGGTCATTGCATAAAACCTGTTGCAATTTTGACCGGTACCAAGGCTGTTACCCAGGTTCTACTTTGATGGTACTCATGCATCAACTTCTTTATTGAATTTGCATTTATTTGACCTATACTTTTAGTAATATATACATCAAACAAAAGACTGATGACTATTTATAGTATGTGGGAGCTTAGTAGTCTACCAACATGACCACTCATATCATTCCTCAAACTATGTATGTTTTAAATATGTATTATATCTTTGTAATCTAGGACACTTTTGGTAGTTTAGTGCTCATAATCAGGCTGGATTGTTAAGAGCTGCTGTTCAGTAAATTGTAAAATTTAATCATGTCCACTCCAGATTTATTTGTATCTTACGTCACTTTGATTATCACTCTGATATCCTTGTATTTCCATCCAAAGAGAAGTGAGTGGTAAGCATGGTATTTAAAATCATTGGTGACTAATGTAAAAGGAAGCAAATTTACCTTAATTACATCAGGCCTAGTCAAGATCAACACACACACATCTATAGGAGGATGTTTGTGGCCATTAGCAGTAATGAAGATAGCCATTTTTTCTACAAAATATCAGAAAATGTCTATTATGGAGGTATGACCTAACAGGGACAAGAGCTGTTGACTTTTTCTTGAAGTGAATCCAAAATATTTTGCATTTATAAAGTTTGAAATTTAAAGGCAAAGTATGTAATACCAACAGTTTAGTGTCTAAAGTACTGCATAAATGAAGATGTTTCAATGTGTTTAATTAACCCTTTATATAGGGGTCAAATTTAGAAGAGGCAATTATAAATATTCTCAAAGAATTATTTCAAGGGTTGCAAACTTACAAATAGCCAGTACTGAATTAAAGGTACTTGAAAACATGAGAAAGATGACCAGATTAGCAGTGTTTCTGAATGATCTGATAAAAACCTGAGGAATTACATTTCTCCTTAATGGAGGTTCCACAATACACTGTCAATAAACAAAGTGAGATCAAAATTGGTATAATATAGTTTACATTCTCAAAGTTTTCCCAGGCATTAGTTATCTTTACAAGAAATACTATTGGTGAAGGAAATATTAAGATCCATTACAGCATATTCATGACAAAGCCTTTACAAATCTCTAAGTGAAGGGGCATGTATTCTAAGAATACTGACTTAATTCTTCTTCACATGGTTTTCTTTTTTGTTACTTTCACATTTTAATAATACAAAAATGAGTCTTCTGAAGCAATTATCCTTACAATACAGTAAGTTCCAACTGCAGGGGAGAAAGAAATGCAAAGGGAGGGGAACATGTATGTGAAAAGGGTGTACTTATGACAGTTCAAACCGGTGTGTAAGCAGCAGTGTAAATTTTGTTTTGCTGCATATGAAACTATATTAAAGTGGAATATGGCATATTAAATGCACAGACTTTTATTTCAATACTTGAAGTATATACAGATGTATCATTTTTGTTGCACAAATCTTGATACCTTTTAGTCAAGCTAGTTGTTTAACAAAAAATAATTTGTTTTCCATCTTCTACAGAGACTTCTGGTATTAATGCCTGAAACAAAAGGTATTCTCTTAAATTACTAAACCCAACATCCTGAGTACCTTTGAATTAACTGAAGGTAAATATGAAAAGCTGGGAAAAAGAATAATATATAGCAGAATTCTTTATTCCATCCAAACACTCTAGAAATAGTTTTCTTCACAAATCAATATTTCTGAAAAAGGAGTTTGAGGTAACTTTTGGTATACAATCAGATAAAAACAAATCACAAGATGAAATGGTGAAGTTATTCCAGGATATCAAGAGGTTTAAGCTTAAGGACTGACAAATGTTAAGAAGAATGGTTTTGGATGCAGATATACAGGCATATTTAAAATAAATCTACCCCTCCCAACATCCTAGGCATACCTTTTGTACGTACAATATATACAATAAAATTTCCATTTCATTCCAAAATTCACAAAGATCCCTTGCACCATCCCCTAAGAATTGGAAAATGCTAGCCTCTGACTAATGCACTTAATACATGACTCATTGCTCTCACAACTTTAAAACTACATTGGTTATAAATTAATATATGACCTGAAGGTAAGAGTCACTGAGGTCTAGTGGTAGTGCATGATGTTTATAATATAAATACCACGGGTTTACATGAAGGCTGAGGTCAGTGTTATTTGTCATGAGGTACAAAATGCTTGTCACACTTAAACTGAAATTTACACCAACCAACTTTTTTTTAAAGTTGGTTCCATCTCAGGGAAATTGTGAACAACAACAGACAACATTGTTTGCTTATGGAAAAACCTAAGATATAAATACAGACACAGAATAAAATCATAAAATAATACTCTTATTAAAACCAACATGATATTTGCTGCAATATCAGCAGTTTTGACATATTCAAAACCACCTTTAACTTGAGTTGTCAAACCAAACGACTCTTTTTTTTTTCATATAATTTATATATACAGTACATAATCTGTCTTTGAAGGTCACATTTTCCTCTTTACACCCAGTGGCTTTATTCAAACTCCGATCATAATAATTTTATATCATAAAGCAGCTTTTCCACTTAAGCAATTTATAATTTACTCTGGATCATTCACCTTACCCTTCTGAATTGGCCCTTAGCTTCCTCATAACTAACTCTATACAGCATCAAAATCTATGCTGTTGACATGGTAGATACTTCCAAGTGATCAATCATTCATTAAAATCTAACATTCTAAAGAAAGCTGCTTCAGCCATCTGTGCTCACACTTCTATTCCAAGCTTGATGTCAAACCCTTGAAAATCAAATATATGCTTCTCTGCTATCAACCTTTGCTACACCTTAAACTTGTGATATCAACACGATTCCTGCAAAGCAGATGAGCAACATACCCTTCAGCACTTGCTTTTATCACCCAATTAACCATCCTAACAAAATATTTGGCTAAAACAACAATATAGCAAGATTCCAAATGAATGTTTTGCAACCTTTTAACCAAGAGGGTGTTACGAGCAAAGTTAACTGATTATTGAGCTGCTAATTCTTAAAATCCAGTAGAGACAGTCACCAACTACAAGCATTCCTGAGTGAATAGCACACTGCAAACTTTCTTCTGCAATTGTCAAAACCAATTTCTCAAGTTGGATGTGATGGTCAATAACTATGAGTATTCCAAAAAGAAAAAATGACACTTTTCAAAATCTACCTTGATCCTTAAGCAGGAAAATCTAAACCATTATTACTGAAATGATTAATTCCAGTTGAGGGCTGGGGCTGGGGGAAGGAGAATATAACAAACTAACAGTTTGGTCTCCTTTCTGAAAGATATCTACAGCCCTTTAAATTTTTGTTAATTCCTGCAACTACCTAAAATTCCTGTCTAATGTGGGGAATGGTATATATAAAAAACTAAGCTCACTTTGTAATTTAACTACCTCATTTCACCACTTGATTCAAATTCTCATACAACCACATCTCAACTTTCCTATACCATATATCACCCACACAAATCAATCGAGTTACTAAGGCTGTCTTATATAAGTAACAGATAAATCATAAGCTTGGCATAAGCTATCGCCCTAAAATTTCAAGTGTGTGGCTCATCATACTCATAAGCTCAGTTTTAGAGCATTGTTATATCTACCTTGTAATGGCAATGTTTTGTGGCAAACTGAAAAATGATATATAAAAATTTAATTTTATTTTTTATAAAATACCACATCCTATAGGCTTTAATCCAGCCCTAGTAATTGGGTTAAGCAGTGCTTCTCTAAATACTTTGGATTCTTCCCCCTACTAGTTTCATTCCCTCAACTATTATGCCATTTTTCATTCAATCTCTCCTGGTAACTGTGCAATTCCACAAACCCTAAGATGGGCCAATGGGGTGTAGAGGTGACAGCCTTAGCAACAAAGCTTACTGGCAAGTTGCACTGTAGGTGTATTGAGGATGAGGGTATTGTGAAAATAGCCTCTGACATGACCCCCAAGCTAGGTTCAAGGTTGGCCTGTGGCCAGCTATAATAATATAATAATAATAATCATAATAACAATAATAACAATAATAAAATAATAATAATAATAATAATAATGATAATAATAACGATAATAATAATAATAATAATAATAATAATAATAATAATAATAATAATAAAATGTTTTTATAACAATAATGCTTCTCCCACCTTAGCAAGATAGCACTAAGAATGAATGAACAATGGCCTTATTTGTACACATCCACTTTCTAGCTGTACTACTACTACTACAACTACTACTACTAACATTAATAATATCTTTCCCATACTAGTTCACCATTTGCTGGACTGCAAGGTAGTGCCAGGAGCAGATGAAGACTGGCTTCATTCACACGCATCCACTCTCTAGGTGTTATGCATAATACACCACAACTACAGCCCCCTATCCAGTGCCAAGCCCCACAGACATTTCCGTGGTTTCCCCCAGCTGCTTCATATGCCCTGGTTCAGCTCACTGACAGCACGTTGTCCCCTATACAACACATTGTGCTAATTTGCTCCATCTCATGCACCCCTCACATCCTCCTGCATGTTCAGGCTCAGATTATTAAAACTTCTTTCACCTCATCCTTCTACTTCCTTGGATTCCCTCTTCTCATTCCCTTCATTTCAAGCATGTACACCCACCCTTCCCCTCCAGAGTGTCCAAACCATTTAAGTACACACTCTTCAGCTCTCTAATACACAGTCTCCTTTTTTTCCCTCCTCTCTCTTACCCTAGCATTTTTATGCTATCAACCCTAAGGCAATCCAAATTAAACTTACACTAAAATCATCCTCACTTCATTACCTTACTCTTGTTCACATTAACACTTGAATATGGATGACAAATACACATGATGTCCAAAAGACTTACAAACTGTCCCAGGCTAACTTACAAACTTGACCCCCTTGCCCTACACTGCAATGTTGGTTCACTTTTCCTTTTCTATAGTTATTACTTCGGCTTTTGCTCCCGAGAACTGGCTGCTTGTGTGCCCCCGCCACTAGTTAGACCACAGAATACTCGGCAAGCTGCTGCGTCACATAATTATTGTGTGGCCATCGGCAACTCAAGGGCATGCCGTTTTGATAACTGCTTCTTTCCCAACACGTCGAAGCTTTGGAACTCTCTACCTTCTCATGTCTTTCCCAATA
>JAUUDW010000044.1:285850-300360 GCA_032361385.1 Panulirus guttatus
TGCATGTATGCTATTTGTTATATGCATACCTATACCTACATTATGATTCTTGAATGTATGTTATTCATATTGTTACTTGTGCCTGTGTACGAATGTCGGGCAGCTTGTTAAGTGTGATCCAGCCACAGCCTCAGGCCCCACCAAGCCTGACTTAGCCTGCCTCATTTCTCCTCCCAGCACACACACACAGACACACTCACACACACCTGCTGGTTAGAAGAGAATGTACGTGTGCATATATTTCCACCTGCCTGGGAACGTTACATATCCACGTTCCTGGAAAACTGTCTGCTTCACGTTTCTGGAACACTGCTTGCTCCAGGGCCATGGAATACCACACGGTCCTCGAACACTACCTACTCCAGGGTCCTGGAATACTACACGGTCCTGGACCTCCATACTTCTTTGTCTGGTTTCTGTGGGTGAAAGTAATGCTAATGGAACCATTAGGAAAGGTTTCTTGAGCTCATATTTAGGTAAAAGACTTGTTCCAGGCGACGATTTACGGCCAGCAGATAGAAACACACACACACACACACACACACACACACACACACACACACACACACAGGCACAGTTTCATCATCAGCCACACATTCTCTTTCTCGAACCCTGTCCCCGCGTTACCCACCATATCAGCTCACATAATTCCATATAAAAGCATGTCAGTGCGTTACGTCCATATTCATCTCGACACTATTCATCTCTGTCTGTTAATACAACTGGCTAACAATTGGTAATCTGAATGTGAGAGTTATGATATCGGCACTAAAGCCAGCTGCTCTCCCTCCACTGACGCCTCTCACTGCTCCTCTCCCTCCCCTGACGCCTCTCACTGCTCTTCTCCCTCCACTGACACCTCTCACTCTCGGCAGATATCACCTTCAACCTGACGATGAGGCGGAAGACGCTCTTCTACACCGTCAACCTTATCATCCCCTGCGTCGGCATCTCCTTCCTCACCGTGCTCGTCTTCTATCTTCCCTCGGACTCCGGAGAGAAGGTGATCTCTGGCCCCTGCTGACTCTCAGTGGGCAGTGCAACTCGGTGTCAGGGATGGTATTAGTGGTTCTCAGGGGAGGTGTTTGTGACGATTGTCTGGGGAGGTGTTAGTGACTCCCAGGGGTGGTGTTAACGACTGTCAGAGATGATGTCAATAGCTGTCAGGTGTGATGCTGGTGGCACCAGGAATGTTTAGAGAGGATCAGTAAGGGTAGCTGAGGCCAGCGATGGCTTCTGGGGCTGTGAGAACCCGAGGTGTGTGTGGGAGGAGGCGAGACAGTAACTAGAAGGGCGGGGCTTTACCTGGGGATATTGAGGCGCTTGGTAGCGTAAGGAAGACTGGGGTTCTATCTAGGGACGAAGGGATTCGTGTAGGTGTAAGGGAGGATGGGGCTGTACCTGGGACCTTGGAGGAACTTGGGGTTGTGAGGGAGGAAGTATAAAGAGAGTGTAGTGGTTATAGTTGTGCTGAGAATTAGATAGGACTTTTTTTTTTTATCTGACCTGTTCCGGTGAAACTGACGAAGCTAGTTTTCCGATATCTTCCCTGAGCGGTCGTCACTGTTCCCGGCTAAACTGGTGGTCTGTGAAGTAAGAAAAAAACATCTGTGGTTTTAGTGAGCTTTACTCGTCAAGTTCGGGGGCGCAGTCTGGAACGATGATTCGAGGAAGAGGGCCATAACCAGATCTCGAAAGTTGTGCAGCTTCAGTATAACGTGTGGGAGATCGTCCTTAAGCACACCTGGTAGGTCCTATAGAGGGTTGCTTATGGCTGGTCACACAGAGTTAGGACAGTTTAGTCTATCTGGAGAGGTGAGGTGGGTACTGGCGAGGAACCTTGGTGATGATGACGTCCCTGAGGGTCTAAATACGCAACAGGTGGCATCTCAGTGATGAGGTTCAAGACTAAAGGTCACATTCATTAAATAACTGGAGTCCCTAATGGGACGTCTCAGTCTGAAATGTAGATTTTAAATCTTTTCTCATTTGGGTTATAATTTTATGGATATGAGAGAGAAGTTGGATACCTCCATAATACGCTTGGAGGAATATTTAGTATTGTTCATTTGTGCTTTATAGAGTTGCTCGCGAGAACGAGTTTACCTGTTCAGGAATGCTTTGACGAAATCAAATGACAGTGAATACTTATAATCAAGAAGGTGCAAGAAAGGAATTTACAAATTTATTGTTACAAGGAAGATAAAGATTCCCGGAAGGCGTCCAGATATCTGGATGTTGCTGGAATGACTCGTACCTTCTTCATTCAGGTAATGCTGGAGGGAATATGAAGAGTAAAGAAACAAGGAAAAGCGATCATGACGAAAAGAGATGAAACATATAAGATAAGTGGACATAACATTATAAGAAATGGTTATAAAGCTGGGAAAAGAATGTAGACCAAGTATGGTCGACAGTTGACAGTCTGGGACAAAGAGAGACTGCTGAAGACTTTGAGGGAGAGGAAAATGCGTTAACACTGTCTTCAGTGTCAACGTGCACACCATTTTCCACCATCATTGCACTTAGTACATACAGCATCTTCCTCAAAGTGGGGTTCCACTTAGGGTCAGAATAAAGGCTTGTTGTCAAATGGGGTCATCCGCTAATGACCCAGGAATGGTCGATTGCCTCCTCGGTCTCCAGCAGTAACAATGGTTCAGTACTGTCGGTCATCTCAGGCCGGGCCAGGTCAGGTCAGGTCAGGACAGGTCATTTCAGGTTACAAGTCGTAACGCCACAAGGAAGAGGTAGATCTCTAGCCTCTGGGAATATCAGTTCGCTGAGCACCCACCCAGCAGACCATGACATACTCATCGCCAAGGGAACGTTGCTAGAGTGGAATCGCTGCTGGAGAAAACGTGGTCATCATGTAAACGTTGTCAGAGTGAAATCACTGCTGGGGAAATCGTTGAAGGAAACGTTGTTCTTGTGGAATCACCGCCGGAGGAAGCGTTGCCATCAAGGAAACGTTTGTAGAGTGGAATCAATGGTGCTCAAAGGTTGACGTCTGTCTCTACAAACACGGCCGCCCATCGAGAACCTCTCCTGCTGGTGTGAAGTGGACCAGTTTGACCCAACACGAAGTGGGACACAGGTGACCCCTGGCGGACCAGGTGGAAGTGGTGGCTCTTGCTAGTCAAGTCACGGAGAGGGTCGCATCCTGACCCTCACCGCACCATCTGCTGGCCCTGTGGTTCTCTCGTGTCAAAGGTCATATTGGTATTAGTCATAAGATCATGACGGGGTTGACCCACACTCGTGCTCAGAGAGCACTGATGCTCCATTATTGTTTATATCAGACATCTGAAGCAGCCAGTCTTTTAATAAGTTAATGGAAAATAAGTTAGTAAACAAATCGGGCGAAGGTTGGATGTTCATCAAAGGATAAACATGTAAACAATATTATATGCTTAAGCTTTTGCGTTCAGAATCTTAAAGGTTTACTTGATTTCTTGTTTAGTATGCCAGAGATTTTTTATTCTCTCCTTAGGCTCTATTAATTGCTTCTTTCATTAGTTATTTCATGACCTTCTCAACCATTTCATTGCTATGTAAGCTTTATAGAAGCATAATTTTCCATGTCAGAGATACATATAACCAAAGGCAACTGCCAAAAGCTTTTATCCGGACGCTTCAGTTATCCGGACGATTATCTAGAGCATACCAGCTTCTGGATAGATGAAATCTGACGGAGAAAACTAATGTAAATCTTTGTGTATGTATACATATGCATGGATGTAGTGCTGTTGGGATGTGTTCCACTGCTAGGGGAACAGGAAACCTACCTCGAGGAAGAAATATAATGGATTCAGAAAGTTTAGCAAACGTTGTGAAGATATTCATAGTTGTGTTGGAGTGGCGTATCTTCATATTTTGTCTGGAGTCTTGTGTCGTAGGGAAGAATATCAGTGAAATGTCATCAATCAGATCTTGTTCTCTCTCAACTTCTTCCTTCTTCTTCTTCTTTCTCTTTCTATTTTGTTCTTTCTCTTTTTCTTTCTCAGTCTGTCTTTGCCTTTCCTTCCCTCCCTCTTTATCTTCATTTTTTCTCTCATTAAAATCCACTAAGGACTAGCGGAAGATCTGAACGAATTCGACTCGGGTATGGAAGGGAAAAAAGAGTTTAATTAATGGATCTAGAAAATTAAGGGAAAAGCCTTAAATTCCCTGACAGAAAATTGAGGAGACATTTAAAGACCTGACTCTTTTCAATGGGGAACTTAGATCAGCTGGAGGTACTTGAAGCGACCGGGAGAAAATTGAAATTCTACGATTAATATATTTTTAAGTCGCCTGAGTCTTTGTGGTGAGTGTTAGTTATTTCAAAACATGATTCTGAATGGCAGTGGTAGTAACTCCAAACCACATCCAGTAATCAATCTCCAGGTAGGGACGAACTAACTACCAATCCGGTAATTAGTAATAAAGACATATTTCTTCAGGAACTGCATGTCTATAGTTCCCTGAGACTGCAAATGGTAGCTCCCCAGAAACAGTATTTGTATAGTTCCCCAAAGATTATATCTGTATAGTTCCCCAGAGGCTGTATCTTGATCGCATGACTCCAAAAAAGACTATATTAATTAACGGAGAGTTTCCTGAATATATCAGATCTACAAAATGCGTTAGATCTTCAGCAGGCGGGATATAGTTTGGTGGAGGAAGATTCTCAAATTCCGAAGAAAATGTTAGGAAAGGGTTTTGTGTATCAGAAATTCTAAGCAACAGTTACAAGTTTTAAGGACTAAGTTAATCCCATATTACTGGAAACTATAAACCAGTCACCCTGGTATGACCCAATCCCAAAAGCCTGTAGCAATTATCGAAGAGGCAGCAATCACATGCGGAGATTCCAGTCCTACAGTGCAGGATCATGTGAGGGAATTTTCATTCCCTTGGCACAGAATCCTATTTAAGGGACTACCGCGGACGGAGGGATGGGTCTCCGACCGGAGGCATCCAGGTGACGAGTTGATGAGTGCGGCAGGGTTGGAGGGAGCTTCTGGGAGGGGAGGAGGGGGATGAGTTGAAGGCTGGGTAGGTAGGGGGATATGTAGGGGAGGGGAAGGGACGCAGTAGAAGAAGAGGGTAGGGAACGGCCCAGGGAATACGAGGTGATGGGGGTAACCAGCAAGGAGGAGTCGGGATAGAAAAGGGAGGACTGGACGAGGGAAAGGGCGATCAAGGAAAGGGAGGAAATGTAAGGAAAAGGAGAGGTGGAATTAAGAGATGCATTAGCATTATGAAATGAGCCAGGAAGATGGGTACCTAGTGAGGGCAGTAGCAGGAGGTGAATGATGAGGATGGGTACCTTTTGAGGGAGGAGTACTCGGTAAGGGGGGATGGGTACCTGGTGTGGATGGATACCTGTTGAGTAGTGGGTACCTGGGAAGGGCAGCGAGGGAAGTGAGTGAAAAGGATGGGTATCTGGTGGGTGGTCACAATACCAACAACGGATCGCTGATGGTACTTGTGTCCCAACCAACTCCAGCTTGCTGGACAAATCTCTCTCTCTGTGGTGTGGTGCATAGTGTCATCATGGTAACTGTGTGTCACCTGTGTTACTTCCAGGACGCTTGCATGTACGCAAAACCAGAATAATTCTTGACAGTAATTATATATATCAAAACAAAACAAACAAAACCAAAAGATTACAATAAGTACACTAATTCATGCTTATAATTTTTTACAACGATTTTTCATGCAGTTTGCAATCAGCTTGACATAAAACTTATAGCAAACTTTTCGTTATAATCAGTATAAACTCATTTCTCATGGCTGATGTTCTTCAGCACTTCCTGAGGTGACTCTTGCCTTTAGTTACCCATCGTAACTCACACTGGAATTTCACTTGATGAACACTCACTGATAAGCATTAGCAAACGTGCTCCAATGTTTTGATTAGTCTCACAGTGGAATGTTTCACATGATAAAAAGAGTGATGAACATTAGCAAATATGTTCCAATGTTTCAAACACTTGTTTACATAATCATGTGGCAGTTTATATCGTTCCAGTTGTCTTTATGTTTACCTCTATTATGTAGTCTGGTTTTGATCATAAGTTCTTAGCATTCAGTTGTAACAGTAGTTAACAGATTAGATGAATTTTGACAATGATAAATCTCAGGATTTTCTGTCACACGATTCCCAATTCTGTACCAACCAGTTTTCAGGTTTTAAACTTACTACATTTCTCTACTTTAATCACTATTGTCAGTCTTCCTGACTCAAGTCTTGACAGGTTCTAAGACACGCCTAAGCAGCAGACCATCCGACCTGTGATGCAACGGATGTTTGGGTCTGTCACGGTTTCTTCTTTATGGTGTTCTGATTTTATACAGACTTGTTCCTTAGAGACAATGGGGCTCGAAATATTTATCAGGAGAAGATCAGGACTGCTCAGGGTGGAGTTGCTGACTGATTTTCATCACAGCAACTGAATGTGTATGATGATGTGTTTTCATTTCACAGGTATTTGTAGATGCTCATCGAGTGACTTTCATTTATAGTTTTTGTTATGCTAGTGCCATCCATGCTAAGCTATTCTGAACATCCTGATGTTTAGGTATGCTACGAATATAAAGTTTAAAGATGTAAATTTTATAAAGCTACAAATATTCAGACATACTCAACAAACTATGTATATAGATTACACGATAATTGATGGCATGTTGGTGTATCGAAACATAAGTTACTTTAGCGATGAATAAAAGTTGATATCTATCAATATTTAGTTCATGTGGTTAGAAAAAAGATGTATATTATGATAAATGAGCATTTACTAATGAATATGATGTTTGTGTCGTGTAAATACTTTACTAGATTTACAAATGTCCGTGAATATTATAGCTACCCGAATAACTGAATAGTTTCTGAAATACATATTGTCTATTGCTGTGTGCAATCTGTCAACTTTTCTGGAGTTTCTAGTTTATCTCTTAAATCACACGGCTGCTAGAAAGTCAATACATCTTTTTTAAAGCTCAGGAACTTTACTCATGACAACATTCCTTCCACAGATGTCGGAATCTTCCAAGGTAGCAGAGAAGGCAAAGTTATGCCATGGTATTTGGCTAACCCTCCTTTGTGAAAATACTTATTAAACGATATTTACCTTATGAACACACCTGCAGTATAACTGAGCATGTGTCACGACATCTTGTCTTTGACCTATCACAACAGAGGTTAAGACAGCAACAAATGCACTAATACTGTGTGTTATAACATCACCACCCTCACTAACCCCCAGGTATGACAGTATCAACACCTCAGCTCTTGACCCTCTAACTCATCTGCCAGTGCGGGAGGTCTTTACTAACTCATGCCCGGATATTTTCCTTAAGCTTGCTAATCTTTCTGCGCCACCTCAGCTTGCCAGCTTTACAGGTGCTAGAGGTACCAGCAACTTGAGAGCATGAGGGAGTACACAGAGCAACCTGTAGTGTGGACTCTGGCTAGATTGTACCACCTACCCCCACCAAAACCCCGATATCCAACTCTACTTCAGAACGAACTTCTTTTCTCTTGCAATGCATGCGATTCTTGGTAGGACGCCATGCATAAGCCAATCAAAGAGCCCCTCCCTCACTCCAGTTTTGGACCAATAGGAGAAGGCGACGGGCGGGGCTAAGTAAAGTATATCACAGAGTATCGTACGAACAGGATGGAATCTTTCCTTCCCATTGGTTAGGCTCTAACTTTCGTGATTAGGCTCCACCCCTCTCGTGTCCAGCTCTTTGTCAGTGAATCCGTCACTCAACTCTGAATTCTTAGTCATAAACAGCGTGTAACTTGATTGATGAGGCATCGAATGATATATTGCTCTGATAATCATATAAAACTTCTTTAGTGTTGGTAATACAAAGTAAATAAATCAGGCCATCATATCTAGAAAAATGTTTATGTTTTCTAAAAGTCTTTAAGATTAGCGTGTTAATACTTTGATCAACTGAGCTGTGAAGCCTCGATTGAGCTTCATAACAAACATTAGCAAATCATCTCGACTGTTTCTATACCCGGGTACTCGACCTCACCTGCCTCCCTCCACTTCCCTGCATGACCTACAGGTAGAAGTATCGATCTATCAGCCTGTAGGTTTCAACAGGACACTCCCTCTTCCCCACTGACGACTTGAACCATTAAACCAACGTTCTTAAATGACTAACCAGACCTTGTGATGGATCAGTTGAACACCTGAACCTTACTGAGCCCTCTGAACCTTACTGAGCCTCCTGATTGATCATTTGAACGCCTAAACCTAACTGAACCTCCTCATTAACCGGCTAAACACTTGAGTGTTGCTGAACCTCCTGATCAAACACATAAACACCAGACAAAATACTGCAAGTGACCAGCATGAGAACACAGGACTCGTTCATCTAAACCCACGTAAACCACTAGCTTGCCTAAACCTTCGTACTTACCAACAAGTATCTAAAGCTAAAGGTTTAACTGGTTAGCTTAAACCGCCGTTTTAACCACCGTAACTGGGCCAGCAATTCAGCTTTGCCATCAGCTATCTCAGCTTTCTTTGAGTGCCTCTCGTCTTCATCAGCTGCCCTTTCTTGATCCTGTCTACCCTCCACTCCGTCCTATCTACCCTCCACTCTGTTCTATCTACCCTCCACTCTGTTTTATCTACCCTCCTCTCTATGCTAACAGTCTGCAATCTGCTCTGCCAGGCTACCTTCCTCCAGCGACCTGCCCATGACAACATTTCATCTTCCAAGTCCGCTCGGTTGTTTACAATCTTTCCATTTCATCTCCCCCTCTGGTCTGACAACAACCACAGGCACTTAGCTTCTTCCGGTGTTAATATTTAACATTTACAATATAACAAATGAGATGTAGAGATAGTTCTACTAACACAGTTAATATTGAGAAGAACAAGATGACTGACTGGGGTGTGAGGTCCCTTTTATGGATCTACTGAAGCCCCAATCTGACCCATGGTTGGGTCAGAGTGTGACGTCACTCTACTGCTTTACTGCTGTTAACTCAATATAGGCCCTGGTCAGTCAGCATGTGACGTCACCATATACCTTAACTACTGCTGACCCGATCTAGACCCTGGTCAGGTCAGAGTATGATGATGTCACAACTTTGCTGACCGTCTTGCCAATTTGCTTGATGTTCCATTTTCAGGATTTTCATTGTTATTGTTAAGCATGGAATAATAATGTTAATCTTCAGGAAAAAGGACGTGTTTGTAGAATATCTCAACAAACTTGATATTCTCTCACAACTTGTTGTGGAATTTCATTACAGCAGCTAGAAAACTATGCAGTAAAGCAGATTATTTTATAAGTAATACGGAGATGAGACTGATACCTGATTAATCTTTATCTCATCAGAAATTGTTTTATTATCAATTATCTTTATGACAACCGATTTTAACTTTACTCGCTTTTGGGTTCATTTGCCAATTATCTGCAACTCAAACTGATTTTAACTTTCACTTCAGACTCAGACTAACAGTTATTGCATCATGTTTAATTTGGTCATTACGAACGTTGGTTCTCCGTTTCATTACAGTTTTAACATTACACTGTGTTTCATACGGTTGATATATCAATGCTCAATACAGTCAGTTTAATAATCAGTTTGCCATGTTCAGTGGAGACAGTTTAACAGTTAATTAAACAGTCACTTTGCCATGCTCAATACATATATTTTAACCGTCAGTTTGCCACTTTCAGTACAGTTAGTTTAACAACCATTCAGTACAGTCATGACGCGCGCTACGTATAATTCACGAAATAGAATACAAGCAAAGTTTACAGAGCAAAACACAACAGCGTGTTACACTTCAGTTTGGTCCGGTTCGTTCATGCAAATAAAACCAATGAAGGACACTCGGACTAAATTAAAATTTTTAGGATTGAGTTTCATTTTTTGCCTCCTCGTACAACAAAGTTGGGCAGTTAATTCATTGAAGAAATGTAGAGAAAAAACTTTTAACATTAATTGTGCGTTATATGACTGGTCAGCATTGCTAGCAGAAATTAAAGGTAATACGGCGTGTCAGATTGCCTTCGTTATGAGGAAAATAAACTTTGCGATCTTTCGTTTATTTTTGTTTAGTACCTTTTAAAGGCAGTCCGTTTCAGAGGCATCAGGAGTGCGATACAGGCGACCTGCCTTCATCTTAGGAACTTTCTAAGTTAAGATGCCAGTCCAGGACCAAAGACAAACACGTGTATTGGTTATGAACCTGCTGTAAACCTGTTCTAATGATCTAAACTTGTTTTTGAATAGATTAACGTTATTATATGTAGAGTAGATAAAATAAGATTGTTTCATCGTCAAGTTAGATTTTCATGCTCCCGTATCATCACCGCTGACAGACAGTGTTCAAGACCGATGTATGGTTTGAATGTTCACCAATAAAACGATTGATACGTTACTTTTCCGACCTCACCAAGGTTAACGAAGTTACAATATTAGTGTCATTCTGTTACGAGTCAAAGCTTTGCGACATAACGCAGTTTGTTCAGAAAACTTGAAAGCTGGTTCTATGAATCATATGAATATTATATAAAGTTTTCATATTTTTGTGGACTATTAGATTAGAATTATACGCGGAAATATGTAAGGTTACCTTTGTTGCTGTATCATCTTACTATTGAACAGTTATTTTGTAATCAAGTGCTATGTATATTAATATTGCCGAGACAAACAGCTGTAATTAATATTCATCAAAAGTATTTAGAAATAACCGATTTCTAGAAACAACTTTTAGTACGTAAAGTATTTTCGCTTTAATTCCTCCCTCAGATGTTAAGTATGAACATCAAACCACTTGCACTCTTACTGTGTATGTGGCCTTTGTCTGATGGAGTCGAAGCCCCGAATGTGATCACTAAAACACTAATTTGCTGTGACCTTGTTGGAGAATTTCGTCTTTCAACTTCGCAACTTTTTTGCAATTTCTTATTTGATTTGATTTCTCGAAGATGATCTTGTATATCTGTGAAGAAGGATCTTAGAGTGTATGGCGTTAACTTTGTCTCAAATCATATTCATATGACTAAATTATGTCTTTATTATTCTGCGCCGTCGCAACTCAATTGTACGTCGCATTACCGGTAATTTCTATCACACGTAATTTTTAAACTTAACTTTAATATTACCAGTGAGTTAGTACTGATTAGTTCGGTCTGTTTACTCCAGAATCAGTATATACGTATGAATAAATAGGTTCAGTAAACATGAGATCTATATCTGTTTATTGTACTTGATAACTATAGAGGGAAAACATTGATCTCTCATTTATAAACGGAATTATTTGCCATGAACGGATTGATGATCGAATTGGTAATACAATCAACAGACTTTTTTACCCAAGACTAAACAGACTTGTGACTATGATCATTCCATCTCAATTGGCTACTAAAAGACTAACACTATTTACAGGAATCCTTAAACTCCAAACCCCAGTTCCATCCCCCGTACTTACCCTCACGGGACTCCTACACATCCTGTAACTCACGTTCCCTAAACCTGATCATACCTAAGCGACTCCCTTGTAAACAAACGTACCGGTTACCATGTGTGTATAAACTACACGACGCATCGATGAAATCAAACAGTAGATTCAGTATACCAAGAAAACCACCATAAACTACCGAACCCCACTCTTTAGAAATCTCCAGAATGCTCACAGGCAAAACAAGTCCTTCAGTTGTTTGTGGGCGGAGGAGGAGGAAGAGACTCACGTACCCTGGCCAGACGTACCAGTCTAATCTCGCAAGGTGACTCAGCCCCATCGCCACATGGGCGCCGCCCCCCGACCAGCGGTCTAACCTCCGGCCAACCTGCAGGTGACTCTGTGTATCTCCATCCTGCTCTCCCTCACCGTGTTCTTCCTCCTGCTGGCCGAGATCATCCCGCCTACGTCGTTGGCGGTGCCGTTGCTGGGGAAGTATCTGCTCTTCACCATGATCCTGGTGACGCTATCCATCTGCGTCACCGTCGGCGTCCTGAACGTCCACTTCAGGTGAGTCCTCAGTCTCGTCGTATGACGCTGTGTCCGGGGGGAGGGGTGGGAATCCCTGATATCTCCCTTTATGTTGTTGTCTGTGTGTCTGTGGGTAGTCCACATCTGTGAACCTCATAAAGTGTCGAGGGCAACTGGTACATGCAAGTATAGGTTAGCTACGTAGTGCAGTGTGTATTAAAGCGGTGAATAGATCGTTGTGACAGTTCCACTGTCCAGTTATTATGTCTCTTTCAACAGGAGGAAAATATATTACCTTTGCTGTTTCTTCTCACCAACGATCAGCAATCTAATCCTGGATTTGATAAGTCGCTGTTGGGGGTCGCTTTTGATTCTTTTGGTATCTTTTTAATGTTTTTTTTTATTCATCATTTTCCTGAAAGGTCAATAGCGTTAGTGATGATATGTCTGCCCTGATCCGTCAGGTTTCGAGGTTGGAGTGAAGATTGGTTTATCAGGGGCCAAAGTAAGAATGAATCAGTTGGAAGGAACGAATCTCTATACACTTGAAACTTTGGCATTTCTAGTTTCCTTATATTTCCGTGTTTACAGCAGACCTTAGGAATTATTCAGTACATGATTTGTAGTCTTATCATGTCTGCCCATTCATCACAAAACAAGACTCTATGTCGCAACGGTTCTTCCAAAGAACCAGAGTGATCGTACAGCTGAGTCAGGTTGCGTTTGTCTCTGTACCACAGGCGGTTGCCCTCTGTTTTGCCACCCTTAGTAAGTAGAATAACAGATCAGGTTCTCTGAGACCCAGCGGCTGTTTGAGGTGTACTTGTTGTTGTTCCGGACGAAGGGACACCCCAGGTCGCAGTGTGGCCCTGGGGACGTGGCCTTTGACCCTGGACACGTCAACAAATCCGAGTAAACCCTAGACGACGGGACGCCCCAGGCTCCAAGACCTGACCTTTGACCCTCGACAAGTAAACAAGTTCCAATCATCTGCTTAACGCACCCGAGGGCAAGACTGTGTACGTGTGTATATAGGCCAGGCCTGGCCATTGAAAGGTTAGGTCAGGCTCTCCCGAACTTTGATTATTCGCTGACGGAGTTGGTCGCTTTTGGTTCGTGGGGTGTTTTAGTGATTGTTTTTTGTTGTTTCAGTTGTGTCGTTGCGCCTCCTCACTTTTCTCGCTTTTTACTGCCTTGCCTTACGTATCCAAGCATCACTCGTGTTACATCAGTAGCGGTATACTTTTCCTCGGCATTTTAGGCTTTAGCAATACCTCTGTTCCCTCAGCTTCGTGGTAACCAAAATTTATTTAGGAACATCACTTTTTTTTTCCTAAAATGTTACGGTAATTTAGCCTCCTTTAGTTTCCGCTGGTTCGGATTATCTTAGTTTCTTGATTATCAGTAACCCTAAATTTCCTGTGCGTTCTTGTTACCCTGATTTTCCTCAGTTTTGACGTTACTCCACCCAGCGAAGGTACCGTTCAGTTGCGGACTACCTTCGTTTTCTCAGCAGCTGAATTGTCTCGATTTCCTCAGCTGAGGTGATGATTCAGTTTCCTCAGTCATGGCGCTCTCTCCTTTCCCTAAGTAGCGCGGCTGCCTCAGTTACCACTCTGGGATCGATATCCAGCATCAGTTGATCGCCTTCTCTCACTAAGACATCACTCTCTCAAACTACACCACGAAACAATCTTATATTGTGAAACCTAAAAACTACCCTACACGACACCGAGGGACATGACTACCTAAGGCTACACCCTGTAGACTACACCCCTCTCCCCATCCCAGCTCACCGTCTCAGGACGAGACAGAAGATGGCGCTTCGTGTGTCTTTGATCCGGGATGGGAGCCACTCATCAAAGGTTTAGTGTAACGAACAAGAATATTATCACTGCCAGGTTCCGGCAAGTTAATGACGTTAATCCCAAGTTAAGAGCCTCTGAAATACGCTCTGGGAAGTAATCTTTCCCGCGGGAGTAATTCTGAACCGGGGATTAATCCTACTCGTGGGAGTAATCGCGCGCGGGGATTTAATCTTGCTCGCGGGAATATTCCCGCCATGGGATGTAATCCCGCTCATGAAAGCAATCCAGCTCAGGGAATTAATCCCACTAATGAAGGTAATCCTGTTCATGTGAGTAATCTCACCCGTGGAAGTATCATAGAAAAGAAATCTGGGATGTACGACAAATGTTTTTCCAATTTTTGCTCAGGGTGTACGCATACGCAGTTCACACTCAGCAGGATTCACGCAAGAGCTCTTCCGGGGCTTGAATCCTGGGTGCGTCAGTCGGCCCACACCCAGCCCAGCTGTTCGTCCTCCTTGTCGATAAATGGGCACCTGGCTTAGGTCGGTGTGTGTGTGTGTGTGTGTAATGCATAGAAGAGTAAAGATATAGTAAACATGTACAAAATTTTGAGACAGTGCAACAGCAACACGTGTGAAAAACTCTCCTGTAACATACATAGTAAACATTGATCTAAATCACACACACACACACACACACACACACACACACACACACACACACACACACACACACA
>JAUUDW010000044.1:386985-397815 GCA_032361385.1 Panulirus guttatus
CTCGCTCTCTCTCTCTCTCTCGCGCCCCGCCACCACCGCCCACACCGCCGGTCAGGTCTAGCCTACCTACCAGATCTACCAGCCACTTGCCTCACATCACCTCCGCCCCCCCCCCCACCACCACTAACCCTTCTCCCACCACCACCCTCCCCCTGCACTGCTTGCTTGCCCAGGAACTTGCACGGAAGAGCAACAGGTCTGGGTGTTCAAGTTTGATTGTCTCGTCTCGTCTGGGGGATCCTAACGAGTGACGTCGCCCGGGTAGACGAGGTCTTCTCGCCCCTACGAGGCCTGTGATTTTTATTGCCAGCTACGGGAAAACCGCCTGCCGGTCTTCAGTAGACACCACTGCTGGGCACTGTTTCCGTGGCCGTCTTGCTCCAGCCGGGCGAAAGAAGTGTGTGTGCGGATCTCTCTCCTTGTTAATTAACGCTTTTCTCATTATTCCCTGTTTATCTCCCTCTTCTTCTCTCCGTCCTTCGGTACCTGCCATCCATTTTCCTTCAAGGCCCCACCACAAAAGCCCTGTGGTACCTTCCAGTCGTGTTTACGACCAGGGGCATGATTCTCACAATGACTGGAACAGTACGTAAGTTTTCGTTTTCCTGGACGGACACATTTTCTTTCATCGCGGAGATTCCAACGCACTGAAAGTACCGATCATGCCTCTGCCTTCACCAGGACAACCGCTTCAGATAAGCTCTGGCTCACATTCTGAGCTTAAACTCCTCCAGCAATTTCACCATTTTCCGCGCGAAGATATATAAAACAGCACGAACCAATTTGCATGGTCCAGCACAGCTTCAAGGTAAAACCCGCCATCGGGCAAACCGCGCGCCACTGTTGCCACGTCTCGCCTCGGGCGGTGGCCTGCGTTGCCAAGTTTCCCTCAGCCCTGCCTTCGCCTCAGGACATCTGATTGAAAACTGGGTGTTGGGCTTCAGTCATGCACGTTGCATCGTCTCGGACATCGTCGATAAGCGTGCATATGGGGGTAAATGATCCGCTGACGAGTTGTGGAGGGAAGGGGATGTGGGATAATAAGAGTGACAGCGGTTGTTTACTACACATGCCCTACAGCGGTACACGACGGCTCGTCCTGGGACATGGGACACCTGAACGTAACCCACGCACCCCTCTCCATTGGCGCCTCTCTGCCCCCCAGCCCCTCATCGCCAGCGCTCTTCCAGCGCACTTCTTCCAAGGGGGTTACAAGTATCAAAAACTGACGGAGGAGGAGGGAGGGAGGGAGAGGAGGCGAAAAGAGCGCAGACTAAAAAGCTTACCGCCCAGGTCAGTCTAGACGTTGGTCAGAATTACAATGAGATAGAAGAAACGCGACGGGCGGAGCTGCGGCAGCCAGATGGGGCCACCGCTGCCCACTTCTACTACACTCCTGCCTTCTCAACGCTTATGGCCGATGAGAGTTTAGTTGAGGCTTTTTGTCGGTTCTTATCCATTGAGTTCCGATGCCTGTTACGGCCTGTAACTTATGTAAACATAGATTTAAGGGTCAGGTTCCTCATTAATCACCAGAGAAAATTCACTTACGTATGAAAGAATTCAGTTTGAATTCTGAATGTAGTTAGTAACGGATCCACCAGACCTGAAACTTGTCAAATCCTTTTAGTTGCCTTATTTACTGCTGGCAGAGACATAATGATGATGTGTGGACACAGTAATGTAAGTGGTGGTGGTGTTGGAATATGTTGACGTGTGGCAACTCCACCCTGGCTACAGGTGGGCCGGGGGGGGTGGAACTCTAAGGACTGTCCAGTCATTTCGTTTATTCTTAGAATGGTTCGATCGCTTTCATCTCCAGGCCGTTCCTTCTTCATAGAGATACTAAGAGGGAGAATGCCGTGCGCAGTGACCAGGTGCCCGGGCTGAAAATGGAGATGGGGTGGGCATGCGGGCATCTCGTCCCTTCAGGGAGATAAGGGCAGGTGAGCAGTTCCCCCCCTCGTCTACCTGCTCCCCCTCCTCCTCCTCCTTCTCCTCCTCCTCCTCCTCCTCCTCCTCCTCTCTTGGCGTCACTCAAGCATAAGACTCCTGGGTCTGGCAGTCGCATTCCCTCAGGCTAACTAGACGCCAGCCTCTGTCCTTGCTCCTCGTGCCCCAGCTTCATTTTAGACGTTTGTGTACACCGAGGGATATGTGGCGTGTGTCTCGTGTTGTGGTGACCAAGGCGTGACACTGTGATACTGAACTGCTTGCCGACGTGTTGAGGAAGGAAAGAAACCCCCGTGAAGTTCAGCAGGACAACGTGAGAGATCTTCAAGGTTAAGGACAAAGCATAAAGACGATCGGTGGGTTAGAAGAAACTGCAATGATTTAGTGAACCATGGTTTACTGTCGGTTGTTTTGAGCTGGACGAGAAACGCTGTGGTCGAGAGTGGTGAGTTGAAGCCCCACTGGTGTTTCAGATCACGCCGTACAGCTGTGAAAAAAGTGTCTGGCCTTAAGAAATCTCTTGTCGATTACCTGTTGCATGATGGCTATGTCCCCACTGAACGTCGGGAGTCCGTCGGAGGCCCTCAAACGCAAATCTCCCGACGACACCGAAGGGGTCGTCCTCTCGCTCCGCAAACACCACGTGACCACCCCTATCGCCCTCACCACCACCTCCACCACCACCAACAGCAGCCAGGTCTTCTCAGTCATTGATGGACAGATCATGCAGGACGTTGATGACGTTTGTGACGATGTTGTGGACGATGTTGTCGATGACGTGGTGGACGATGTCGATGACGAGGTAAGCCCCATGGTGCAGTTTAGTATTTAGTGGTGAAGGAAGAAGAGTTTCTGCCGTTGACGTAACAATATAAACGGGTTACGTCTGATGTTTCATGTTACCTCCTTCGATCCAGGGTATCGGTTATGTGTATGATGATAGAGCTGTTAACAGTCGTATTTGCGTAACAGTTGTTTTAAGAAACTTAAATTGGAACTGCCGAGTACACTGTTCATCGTTTAGTTCATGGGTATGCCCAGGAATTACGTCGCTGTGTGGTCGTATAAAGTTGCTTAATGTGGACAGTAGTTGAGACTGAGAGGCGAGAGGAGGCGTCACAGCCGTGCCTCGCGCCGTTATCTCTTCTCCCACTAATGACACACATCAGTGGCGTTCCTAACCTCCTCACTGTAAGGAATCCCTAGCCATTACATGTGTCTCTGCTTCACCACAAGGCACTGTCCTCCGAGGTAAGAAGGTGTCCCCCAGGCGCAGGGGTCACTGGTGATGTTGGGAAGTGATCAGCTGGTGGCCGGGGGGTTGGCGGCGCGCGTACGGTGCACCCCCCAGGCAAAAAGCTTTGTGTTTGAGGAGCTTCTTATACGCAGGAGGGGGAGATGCGTGTGTCTGAGTGAGGGATGATAGCGTGTCGGGCCAGCATCACTGTCATGCTCACGGCTTTGGGTCTAGTTGACGAAGGATTACGGTGTTCGTGTTGAATGAAATATCCTTTTTCGGAGGAGAGACGGGACTTCAGCATGAATGACACGGACCACATAAGGAGAAACCACTCGGCCCTTAATGACGCGAACAGTTTTTTGGGTCAAATAAAAAGAAAAAGCGGGAAAGTGATTCTCGAAACACCACGAGCTCACAGAAACAAGCAAACTGATCGGGCTGGCGTCCTCGTGGGATCAGCTGAGCGCCTGGAGGAGTTACGGCCGCTGCCTCCATGACGACGGCGACGCTGCCGCTGTCGCCGCCAGCCGTAGTTGAGTAAACAGCAGCGTTTACGATTTGACGGAGACCGCTTTTTCGGTTTGTTTACATTCCCGTGGGGGGGGGGGGGTGATGCCGGAAGCTGAAGGAGGGATAATGGCCTCTGTGATCGGTGGACGTTAGGGTCTTGCCTTTTTCCTCCCCTCCCTCTCTGCCCCCCCGGCTCTGTATTGTCCTAAATGAAGGTGTCAGCTGACTGTGTCGAGCCAAGTCTTTGACACCTGTGCTGGAGGTGTCCGGACGGTGCTGGAAGGTGGCAGCGCTGAACCAACAGAGAGAGGAGAGAGAGAACATGTCTCAGTATTTGTTAATAATACAACTACGTTAGGGTAAGAATGAGTGAGGCTTGACCATTTTTTTCTCCATTCTTACGAGAGGGTAAATATATAATCACATATCACGAGGAAGTTTCAACTTAGTTGTCCTGGAGTTGAGTGAGTGTTATGGATGGGGTAGTAACGTAGTGGCCCGGGGTCTGTCGTGTGGTTAACTCGACTGGATGGATGGGGGAGGGAGTGCAGTACTGTGGTGCGGCAGCGCGGTGATCAGGTCGTGTGCGTAAAGTGTGGTTGGTCCGTCACGAAAGCGCCAAGGGTGTGGTAATCTCTCTCTCTCTCTCTCTCTCTCTCTCTCTCGATAGGTGGTAGGCAGACACCGATCAGGGAAATATAGCACCCGCCTGGGTATCGGGTTAGTTAGCGACTTCAGCGAATCTCTTTCCATTTCAGTTGTTGTTTCGAGATTAAACTTCCTTACAACTCGGAAGGTGCGGGCCCCATGCTCTAGGGCGTCCCTCCGGGGAAGAGGGACCTCAGCACCCGGCCTGGAGGGTTGGGCTTGTTATCCCATTCTGTCCCCACGAGAACCAGGCTCCCTCTGTTCTCTCTTTCTCTCTTTCCGACCAGAAGCATTTATAACGTCATATATGGTTGAAGTCTGCTCCAAATGAACCCAGGGTTATTGATTATGTAATCCTGGAAGACTTGCGGCGAGCGCTACGGGCTGTTTGTGCCTTTTGGATAGTTCTTGTTGTGAGGTAGGAAGGTAGGTAGGCTTGGAGGTAGGTAGGTAGGCAGGCAGTTAGGTAGGTAAGTAGGCAGTGAGGTAGGAAGTCAAGTAAGTACGTAGGTAGGTAGTAAGCAGGTAGGGAGGTAGATAAGTAGGCAGGTTAATGGGTACCTCTACTCCCCTCACCCCATCTCTCTCATTAACTCTACCTCTCTTCCTCACTCTTCTCCTTTCTGCTTCCTCTTTTAACTACTGCCTCCCTTGTTTTCTCTTGGCCATTCCCTTTTTATTAGTATTTTCGTCCCTCCCTTATTCCTGGGCTCCCTTCTCTCTTCCTTCCCATACCCTCTCAATAATTTTCCTTCTCTTCCTTCCCTTTGCTTTCCCTACCTCCCTTGCCTCCATTCCACCCTCCATCCCCAATCCTGTCCCTCCTTCCCTCCCTCTTGCATTTCCTGTTACCCATCCTTCGTATCTCAGTCATTCTTCCTAACCAGCCCCATTTTAGAAGAGTAAAGGAGACAAACTGTCTATGGCAAATATTAGGATTGCATTTAAGTACATGGAAAGGTAGGTATTCAGCAAACTGCTCACATCCTATGGTAGGGCCGTAACTATAATATGTTTCTCAAGTTTGGTCACCGCCCTTACAGAAGCGCTGTTGAATGTCCAGAGGAGGACGAAAAGGGTGGCACCAGAATTAAGAGAGATGAGGTGTTACAATGAGAGTCTAGAGGCCATAGATTTGTCCACCGCGGAAGAAAGAAGACGAAAGGGTCGCTTGATCACAGACTTCTGTTTTTGAACCAGCATGATGGCGTCCGGAGGCGAAGGCAGAATATCCAAAGGCCGTAAACCGTGAAGTTAAGCAAGAAACCTGCCGGAAAAGATGTGAAAGAAGTACCTTTAAGGAAGTGGATGAATGAGACTGGCCGGGGTGACTGGTGAAACCGGGAATGCTGACGTTATGCAAAAGTTTAAAAAGTTGTATGATGGCAGAGAAAGTTCAAGAGATGAGGGGGCGGCGGGGCCCAGACTAGTGTAGAACTCCCTTTCCCTATTACACAGTCAGGTAATTACAAATAAGTACGTATATCACACACACACACACACACACACACACACACGCACACAACACTGACCAGGTAAACTTCCCTTCCCCTTTGGATGGACTCCAGACAAGAAAATCGCTTGATTTATATAATCCCGTCCAGGTCAAACACCCGTGCGAAAGTTGGGTTCTTAAGAATTAGATGTTACTCCGCCCACCACCTGCATAAGAACTCCCCCACGATAGTCTCCCCACTGTGGTAGCCTGTGGGTGGTAGGTTGGTAAGTGGTCTCCTGAATGGTAGTTCCCAGGCAGTGGGTAGTTTGTTGGCCTACACTGTGGTAGTTTCTTGGCAATAGGTAGTTTAGTAGCCTCCACTGTGGTAGTTCCATGGTAGTTGGTAGATTGGTATCCCCCATTGTAGTATTTTCATGGTAGTTGGTAGTTTGTAGTTTCGTTGCCTCCACTGTGTTAGTTCCTTGGTACTAAATAGTTAGGTAGCCTCCACTGTGGTAGTTCCATGGAAGTAGATAGTTTGGTAGCCTTCATTGAGTTAGTTTCATAGTAGTCGGTGGTTTAGTAGCTTCCACTGTACTAGTTCTGTGGTAGTAGGTAGTTTGTTAGCCTCCACTGTAGTAGTTTTATGGAAATAGGTAGTTTGGTAGCCTCCACTGTGGTAATTCTATTGCAGTAGGTAGCTTGGTAGCGTCTACTGTGTCAGTTCCTTGGTAGTAGGTAGTTTGGTAACCTCCACTGTGGTAGTTCCATAATAGTCGGTGGTTTGGTAGCCTCCTCCTGTGGTCCTTCCATGGTAGTGAGTAGTTTGGTAGCCTCCTCCTGTGGTCCTTCCATGGTAGTGAGTAGTTTGGTAGCCTCCAGTTGTGTCAGTTCCTTGGTAGTATGTAGTTTGGTAGCCTTCACTTTGGTAGTTTCATGGTAGTTGGGGATTTGATGGCCTCTTGTGGTAGTTCCATGGTAGTAGGTAGTTTGGTAGCCGCCACTGTGGCAGTTCCATGGTAATAGGTAGATTAGTAATAATCATGGTAGTTCATTGGTAATAGTTACAGTTTGGCAGCTTCTCGATTGTGGTTGAAAGTATTGCATGCTAGTTTTTTGACCGTAGTAATCCTTAGTAGTAGTAGGTAATCTGACGTCCTATCCGCTGTGGTAGTCCACGGAGGTAGGTATTGTACAGTAGTCTATGGTAGTCGTAACTGTGCCGAGGTTCATGGTGAAAGAAGGTAGTTAGGTACCCTATCCTTTCCGGTAGTTCATGGTAGTAAGTGCTGTTTGATAGCCTCCCCACTGTAGCAGTACATGGTAATGAGTACCGGTTGGTAGCATTTTTAGCGAGACGCTGAGATGTCGTTGTGTGTCACATATATACGTAGTGTTTAGCTGCGCCCATCACCGGGACTAGCCTGTGATGAGTCGAAGATTCTGACTCCCGTAGTGCAGAGGACACTGCTGTGTTTAGGAAAGACTGTAGGGGCTTTATATATATACTGATGTACAGGAGGGAGGGATCGTCGTTTTGTGGGAGCCATCTCGGACTTAAAGTAATTCACCTCCTGGGCGCAAACGACAGATTCCCATGTCCATACGCATGCGTAGGTATACCAAGGAATTCAAACAGAGCAGACCACTGGGTGCCTTTGACAGATATAAAAAACATAGACCAGTGTGGTAAGAGTAGAAATGTGTACATATAAAGAAGAGAAAAAAATGATAAACTTTATGACGTTAAGGAGTCGCAATTAATGTCTGTCGTGGATTTGAAGCGAGATATATATCAAGTCTATTCTTAGACGTATCTATGGTACGACTTTCAACCACTGTAGCTGGTAAATCATTCCATATGTTAATAATCTTGTTGAAGAAAAAGTATTCCGTCTCATTCGAGGCAAAACGTTTGCCTACGAGTTTTTAACCATTACAACGAGTGAAATCAGACGAATCTATCCCTATGTGGGTCTTTAGATCGAGGTTATCGAAGCCTTTGGTAATCTTAAACGCCTGTATCAGATCACCTCTTAACCTTCTCTTTTCTAAACTAAATAGATGAATTGGTTAGTCGGCTCTCATAGGATTTGTTTCTCAGTCCGGAAATCATCTTGGTAGCTCGTCTCTGTACTCTCTCCATTCTGTTTGTGTCTTTCCTCAAGAAGGGTGACCAAAACTAAACAGTATTCAAGATGGGGACGTACGAGTGACTCGTAAAGAGTAAGGATAATTTCCCCGGACTTAAATTCGGTAGTTCAACCTCCAGATCCAAGAATTTTGTTTGCCCCTTTTCAACTACTTTTGTGCACTATTTACACGGCCTTAGATCACCAGAGATTATTACATCCAAGCCTTTTTTCTTCAATTACTTTTTTGCAGTTCAACAAAATTCATGTTGTGGCTTGCTTTTTCGTTTTTGCAACCGATATGTAAAACTTTGCGCTTATCGATATTAAAATTCATCTGCCACCTGTGAGCCCAGTCCATCAGTTTGTCTATATCCGTTTGAAGCTGCAGACGTTCAGTTTCTGTTACAGATTTATTTCTCAGCCTAGTTACTCAGCCTAGTATAGTCTGAGAATTTCGATATCTTGCAATACAGCCCATTATCAATATCATTAATACATATGAGAAAGAAAACTGGTCCCAAAACTGATCCTTGTGGTACACCACTTTTACGTTTAACCATTCTGAGGCTTGACCATTAATCACAACTCTTTGTTTACGGACAGATAATCAATTTCCTAACTACTGAGGTACAACCCCATCTATGCAATGTGGCTTAAATTTAGTTAGTAACCTTTGACGTAAAACTTTATCGAATGATTTTTGAAAGTCTGGAAAAAATGGCATCATTTGCTTTACTTTCATCGTACATGATGATTATATCATTACAGAAGTCAAGCACATTTCTCAGACATGAACGATTTTGTCGAAAAATGGGTGCTGCAGTAGCAACCTTCCATTCTCCTGGAACTTTACCTTAGCAAGTGACTTCATTTAGTGCTGATACTGTATCTTCAACTCATATTTCCACGTGTCGAAAGATTTTTTCCTCTCTTAGCATAGGAACTGGATTCAGGACATTAGCTGCATCTGCAGTCGTAAATACAGATGTGAAAAAAATCATATTAGATTATCATGTCTTCGTTTTCGTGAACCACATCACCATTTTCTGTTACCAGTGGACCACTTGACTGGGTTATGAATCTCTTGTTTCTAACATACCCAAAAGACTCCTTCAGGTGTCAGGATGAAGCGTTTATTGCTGAAAAGCAATATACGCTTCATCCTGACGTCTACTTTGACGTTTGCTCTTAGTTTCTCGACGCAGACTTACATAATTTGTTCTGTCAAGCTTGTTGTTGGTCTCTATGAGCTTCTTATGTGCTTCTTTCTTAGAAAGCAAACACTTCTTTATGTCATCGTTCCACCGTTTCCACTTTGCATTGGAAAAAAGCCCGTGTACTAGGCGTTAGCACAAAGGTTCCCTCCTCTGCTTTGAACGTTTTACTGAAGCTTTCCCAAGCTACGTCCATATCGCTTTCATTTATATCATCATCCCAAGTTTGCCCATGGAGAGAAATACGAAGATCTTTAAGATTTGCAGGTCTAAAATATGGTATTTCTTTGCAACCCTCATGTTGACCTGCAATAAGGCAATGTTGAAAGTTAACTCGGTAGTAATTTTCCTGTGATCACCGGTACCAAACTTTTCTCCGACCTCAACGTTGTTGACGTGATCCTCTTATGTAGTGCGAATTGAATATAGATATATTCTCGTCGCGCGTAGGTTTATCAACTAATTGTAGTAGGACATCATCAAGCAGATTTAGGTAAAACCCACGTCCTTAACTACCGGAGAGGGATTTTCCCCACTCAGATAATGGTATGTTAAAACCTCCTACTATTATCGAATCGTGTTCGTTGCTAATTTCTGCTGCCTGATGATATGTTGTTTTTTTCTGGCTCTGGTGTCTGTGCTGGGGGCCTGTAAACTAATCATACTGTTATTTTCTCGCGAAACTTGTCCCTGATTTCTGCAAAAATGAGGTCGGTGTTATCAACACCAACATAATTTTTCAGCACAGGATTTCGATGAGCTTTAACAAAGAGCAAGATACGATATATATATGTATGCAGAACGTAAACAAGCTTGCATTATACATACACGCACGTACAAGTATACACAAACATACACACACACATACACACATATGAACGTCCCCACCAAAGCAAACATGCGCGCCGCCGTGAACTTATCACAGAGGGTCAAATTGAACGTCATACAGCGTTGTGGTGGAGGCCAGCAGCAGCACCAGGGGTCAGCGACCGTGGTGGTGAACTTGGGCTTAACGTAGTGCCACACGCTCCTGGTTGTGGAGGTGAGGAAGCTCTCTTGCCTCCCCTCCTGCCTCTTGTCGTTTGGGATGCACCGCAGCCTCCCGTCCGCCTCTTCTGGGATCTTAGACACATACATGCACCTCCTTGGGATGCACCTCCTAACCGCCTCTTCTAGGATCGTTCACATCATCTTGGGATGCACCGTAACCTCCTGTGCGCCTCCACAGGGATCGTCCACACTCTCGTTCACCTCCTCTGGGACTCCCCACACCTCCTCTGGGACTCTCCGCACCTCCTTGGGATGCATCTCCTGACCGCCTCCTCCTGGGACCCGCCACACCTCTCTACCTCACCTCTTTCATCCTCAAGGCTCGTTATGACCCTTCCAGCCTCCTGGTTTTCATAATTTTGTGGTATGTATCATGGCTTCTTCTTTCCTCCCTCGCCCTGTCTTCATTCATTCTTTCGTCCTTCCTCACCTCTCGTTATTTCATTGCTTCCTTCCTTCCTCACCTGCTGTTCTCCCCACATTGCCCTTTCGTGTTTACCCACCCTTCCTTCCCTCCCTTTTCCCTTCACTCCTCATTTTCTCTATCTCCTCCTTCCCTCCTTTTTCTCCTCATCTCCTCTCTTTATTATCCTCGTCCATCCCTCCTTCCCTCCCTTCCTCCATCCACCCCCTCATCCATCT
>JAUUDW010000044.1:415638-428197 GCA_032361385.1 Panulirus guttatus
AGACCGAATTGGATGTGGAAGGTTGGAGTGAAAGGGATTTTGAGCGGTCGGGGCCTGAACATGCAGGAGGATGAAAGGCATGCACGGAATAGAGTGAAATGGAACAATGTGGTATACTGGGGTCGACGTGCTGTCAATGGACTGAACCAGCGCACGTGAAATGTCTGGGCTAAACCATGGAAAGGTCTGTGGGGCCTGGAGGTGGATAGGGAGCTGTGGTTTCGGTGCATTACACATGACAGCTAGAGACTGAGTGCAAGTGAATGTGGCCTATTCATCTGTCTCCTGGCGTATCTCGCTAACGCAGGGGGTGGCAATGCTATTTCCTTTGGGGCAGGGTGGCATCAGGAATGGATGGAGGTGAGCAATTATGAATATGTACATGTGTATATGTGTATATGCATGTGTATGTATATGTGTATATGTTGATATGTATATGTATGTATTGTGCAAAAATGTGCATGTATGTATATGTGTGTGTATATGAGTGGATGGGTCTTTCTTTGTCCGTTTCCTGGCACTACCTCGCTGATGCGGGAAACAGCAATTAAGTGTAATAATATGAAAAGATATGTGTGTGTGTGTGTGTGTGTGTGTGTGTGTGTGTGTGTGTGTCCAAGAAAGGCCTCTTGAGTTTGAGACACTAAATACATAAAACTGTGTTAAAATAGAGTATTTCTCTTCAATGTTTGGCACAAGATTTTTCAAAGTTTTAGTGTCATGTGCAGCAGCTAGATATATATTTTTTTTTTGCAAATGCTGGAAAATAATGAGTAATAAGCATAGGTATTTATTTTTATTTCTTTTTTAGGTATTACAATTCCTCCTGTGGACAATGAATGAGAAGAAGGCCCATGAAAATGAGAAAGAAGGGCCACACACAGGTGAGGAAGATCTGGAGACAGTGCATCAAGAGAATGCAGAGCTTCAACAAGATCAAGTGGGATTGCAGAAAGAGACTGGTATGTTGGAGGATACGGCATTGCAGGAGGACACACAACCACATGAGGCCCTACCCATCCATAACACAAACCAACCAGAGCCAGATGGACCTAAGGAGCCAGGAGGGCCTGTCAGGAAACCGGGGTTTAGAAGTAAGTCAGGTATTGGTCCTCCTCCTAGACCATTTAAAAAAGCTAGATATGCATGGGAGATCAAGAACTATGAGCATACATTAAGCAATATGACTCAGAATTTAGGTGAATGTTCAGCAGATATACAAGATGACAGTCAAGACTCACAATCTAGTGATGTGAATAGTGAGGGAAGTCAAGAAGATGGTGTGTTAGATCCCCGGGAGGTATTACCTGCAGGCAGCTTAGATAGAGCAGCATTCATGGATCCAAGAGCAAGGCCACGACCAGATCTCATGCCACCCATTATGCCAGCACCATATCCCACAACGTATGGCATGATGGCAGCACCACCACCACCTGATGCCAGTTTACGACCAGGTGACTGTTTAAAGGATGGCCAACAGGTTCCACCTGACCCTGATGCTGGTATATTGAGATGGCATACGAGACAGTTGTGTCGTAGTATATTTGATAACACAGTAAATCGAATGTTAGAGAACATGGGATTCTCACCAGTGACGGAAAAATGCCAAGGAATCCACCCCCTATTAGTCTTAAGCTTAAGTGATGATGAAGAACGAGAGGCAGAGGAGGCCCAACAGCGGGCATTAGAAAATGAAGCTCTTACTGCAGCCATGCATCACAAAGGACTTTTTATGCCTCCCTTCCATTATGATACATTAGAAAGTGGCACCACCACAGACTATGATTCTTCAGATGATGACAGTGATCTAGGAGAAGACCCAGGCCCAGATGACTTGCCTCATGACACTCATCTTCATATGACACAAATGATAAGCAGACCGTTGCCTCGTGTACCTGCGATGTCAGCTGTGCCCACTATGCCTGCCATGCCAGTCATACCCAATGTGCAACTAGCCCCCCCAAGCTCCCAACCTACATACCCACACCTGATTCCGCCCCACCGGCCACAAGAGCCAGACTGTGATTTAGAAAAGCATGCCTGTGATGCAGCTGTACCTAGAAAAGATACTAGCTGTGGAAATGAAGAAGCTACCATAGACAACAATAAAAATTCAGTAGGGGACCACAGCGACTGCGCGACAGCAGAGAGTGAAGAGAGCAGAGATAATGCAGACAGAAGGCAAGTAGACACTCCACACAAAGCAGAAAACGAGAATAACAACGATAAATTCTTTGTAGACCAAGCCATTAAGATGGCTATCAAGCAGCAAGGCTTGGGTTACCAGCAGGCGTGATGGCCCCATAGCATAGCTAGGTCAACAAGTTGAATTGTTCCATGCTTTTTCTGCCATCCCTTCCTGTGAGTGTTGCTGAATGTGTGAGTTTTAGACTAGTTTCTTGCTGGACATTGAAATGATGTTATTTCTAGATATGTTAAACTCTGTCATTTGTCATAATATTATGCTTTTTACATACTGACTTTGGGAAATTCTTTGCTGGTTGAAGTCTAGCATCCAGCGACTTCATGCTACACTTGTATTTCCTAGTCTTTTCAAGTCATTAATTATGTTATATTTGTTTCAGAGTATGATACTCATTAACTTAGGATTTACTTATAGATTCCAGCATGTCAGACTATTTCTGCTCTGGCTTTGTATGCTGATTTATATGAACAAAGTCTCTCAAGAAGAAATATCATAGAGTTGATATTATTAGACAGTCATAAGCTTTAATGCATTCAGAGTTATGTGAAGATGAAGCGGAGGAAATCAGTGAACCGTTTTATTTATACATAAAAGCAAAGTTTGATCATTTGACTTAAGTTCACCATCTTTCTGTGCTTCAGCTTGACATACCATCTTCTGTTCATTATGCGACGGTATAATAATTGCTTGAATCATCCCCGAGTTCCTTGTTTCAACCAAGAAATCAAACTTGTTTATTTAGATCAGTAACAGTATGTTAACTGCTTATTTTCTGGTGGCCAATCCAGTCGACCATTAAGTCATATTCCAGAGACAAAAAAATCCATCAGTGAAATGCACATCGAATTCTGAGGTTGAATTCACTAAGATTAGTGGTGTTTTGATGCATGATGTTTTGCACTTTCTGGGTTTGTGCAAACCAGCACACAGATTCTCTTCTTTAGGAGTTTATATAAGATGTTTATTCACTCCTCAAACTTGTCTCTATAGTTTGTATTTTTCTTACTACCCTGTTCATGTAAAATGATATCTTCACTTCTTTATAGCCGTTTTGGTAGAATATTATTTGGTAAAATGCACTATAAGATGATGTAATGTAGAACTTTACTTTCATACAAATTTAATGTTTAAAAACTTTATGAATTAGTTTCACTATGGAATTCATGTGAAAAACACTGATGGATTAAGCTCTGTCTCCTAAACAGATCATGTTTAACAACACATTACTAGGAGCTTTTCAAATCTCAATTATTTTATGTTATATAACAATAAACTAAAGGCATTTATTAGACTTTATGCCTGAAAAGAAGTACTAGTTATTAATAATCATTATTGATTTGTAGGTAATCATAAAGTTCATGTGGAAAGGCCTTTTAAAAAGGAGTTTACCGGTAATCATTTTAGGATTTGACATCCAACAAATATCTAGTGGAAGAGTGATTATGCCTGTAGCTGTTACTGAGGTTAATAAGTGCCATGTTAGCATGACTGGGTAACTGGGCTGTAAAGAGCTGTTGGAGCTGTTAGTATGTTGGGTATGACTGAGTAACTATTTTGAAGGAAGAGTTACACATCTGAGTTGAAGTAGCTGGACTCTACAGGATTTGCAAGAGTAACTAAGCATCTTACGAATTGCTTAGTCCTTTTCAGTGATGCAGCCATGTTAGAGCAAATGCATTTAAGGATGATAGCAATAAATGACAGCATTTGAGCCCCATTCATGTGATTTGCTCACTATTAGGTGATTAATATATGTTAAGAATGTGAAAAGAGTATGTTTGTGTATGTGTGTGTGTGTGTGTATGTTTGAGTTATTTACGGATGATTCCTCAGCAAAAGAGGTTTTGTGTGAACAAATTTATTGATATTGTACATAGTTCTACATTATTTAACAAAAAATGTGATGCTATTTTCTAGAGGATTTATCAGTTATTTTTACTTTATATATTACTTTTATTTTTTCCCAAATGCTGGCCATTGTAGGCAATAAACACAAAAACATTGAAATTAAGGAAATTTATTCATAAGAATTACAGAAAATATACATCCAAACCAAATGAATATTCATAAACTGGAGGTACATTTTTACACACACACAGTTTAGTCTGGGAAAAAGATCCATCTGTCCACAAAATCACTGAGCATACATTAGAAGAAAGGAACATTATCTCTAGACAAGGGTTTGATTTTCAGGTAAATGGGGAACTAAAGAATGCAAACTGTATCAGTGCATGTCAACAAAAATAAGCCAATTTTTTTTTAAATAACATTATTAAGAAAACAATTATAATCACATGACATGTAATCCTATGATGTGTATAAAGATTTTAGGCACTCAGAATAAGTGGAACATACTTAACCATATATATCATAAGCAGACAAAAATATGTGAGAAAAGATTTTACAAGGCAGATGTCAGGGTATCATTTACATATATATACATGTGCATAGATGCAAATCTGCCTGCAAACAGATATTACACATGCTTGTACATGGACATAAACAAAAACACACATGCATACACCCACACTTTTAAGGAGATTATGTTTGTGGATGCCAGAACTGCATTAGAATACATGGATAAGAAATGTTTTTAAACTACGTTATACTAGAACTAGATTAGAATGTTCATCTCTAGTTTGGTCATCACAGATGAAGAAGCGTATAGATCTGAGAAGTTCAGACAGAGGACAACAAAGATGGCATTTCAAATATGGAAGCTGAATTACAGGGAGAGGTTCGAGGCTATAAATTTACCCACTGTGGAAGAGAAGAGAGTGAGGGTAAACATGATTAGAAGCTTTAAGTTTCTGATTCAAATGGCCCATACTGGAAATAACAACTCTTTGATATAAGCAGAGAAATATCAACAAGAGACCATAGCAAGAAATATGTTGGAAAGGATGTGGAATACCTCCATGATAATATGTTGTGAGTAAATGGAAAAGGCCCAGTGATAAGACTGAATATAGTGTTTGAAGAAATATAAAAAGTAGTTTGACAGTATTGAAAGTTAAAGAGATATGGCCCCATGGGTGTGGAACTTCCTTCATGTACTGTACAGTTAGGTAATTACACACACACACACACACATAATTAAGAGGCCTTAGATTTGTTCACCATTGAAGAGAGAAGAGTGAGGGGCAACCAGATCACAACCCATAAGTTCTTAAACCAGTTTGATGACAAAGACTGAACAGTTCCTCAAAAGATGCAAAGATAAAACATCCAGAAGCCATAACATGAAATTGAATAAGAAACTTGTTTGAAAAGATTAAAAGAAGTATTATCATTGTACATTAGTTGTGGATGAACTAGTGACAAAATTGTGAATGCGGACATTATAAAGAAGTTTGAAATGTTGTATAATAGTAGAGAAACTTCAAGAGATGGAGCCTCAAAGTGTAGAACTTCCTCTGTAGTACAAATAGGTAATTACAAATTGACAGTTACAAACTTTCACACATATATACATAGGTGCATAATCACACACACATTCATGCACACATGCATCATAATCTTATGCATGCAAATATACACATGTATATGTATACTATTGCAAGCACATACATGAGGGCTTGTGTAATACATTTAAGCAAATGTATGCTCATGCAGTACTCTTTATTGAAGAATGAAGTTAGATGCAAAATATGTGATGGGGGGTTAGCACTGCTCATTTATTCAGGTTCTCCAAAACGTGCACTTAGATTGTGACAGAGTGGGATGCCCACATTGGGATGATTACATATTTTTCCTAGCTTATTTTGAATTATCAAGCCAAAAAATTACGTAGGAATGCATATACAACATTTAAGTGAAATCATTTTCATAGACAGATATACTCATTACAAGAACCGAAATGCATAAAAGCACATCAAAAAATGCTTAAAAGCACAAAAGTTAATTGCAGAGAAAGAGAAATGTACAAATATTTTTAGAGCTTGAGGAAAAGTAAAATGGCCTTGCCTTAGCTTCAGGATGTTAGGTATTGACTCTGCTGCATGTAAAACTTCATGGAGGATTTGCCGTTGTAAAAGCGTTATAAGCAAACACTTTTGAACCTTGGAATCATATATTTAAAACAAAAGTAATTTTATAGATATGGTCTGAAAAGGTTATTATAATCTGCTTTTTGTATTTAGATGTATACCTGCTATTTCCCAGAAATTCTGGTACCTAGTTCCAATTACTGATCTTCCTCCATAGCATCATGGCCTTTTTCTTACTCTGACTACATAAGAAACACAAATTTTGGGGTTTCTATTGGTGCTTCATTACAGGGAGATTTAAAGATCAAGTCAACATGCTAACTTACCTAAAGCCTCTCAAAATTTTAGGAAGATCTGGGGTACATGCACTTGACTTACCTTGGGTTTCACATGAAACTTTTGAATTTTCAGTTGCCTCACTTTCACGTGACAACAGAGAATTAATCTGACATATTGGATTTAGAGTTAGCTTTTGCAACTAGATTGGGTATTTTATTTAATTTTTCATTGGGTAAGCCATTTTAGGTATGATATATTTACATGTACGGGTACAGAGATACATATGGTAATACTTTTAGTGTGGTACTGGAGAGTTCCAGCTGCATGGTTACTAGGTCTCCAAAAGCTCCTTGCAATCAAAAACGTATACACATATTGATATTATAATGTTGAATTATAGGACCTATCATCAGAATGTGGAAATAAACTATTTTCAGTAATGCAAGACTTGTTACATATGAATTGATTAGTGCTATAACTTTAGTTTATATTCAGCTAGAATAGATTTTTCTATATTAATGTTATTACTCTAAAGAAATCATCTTTCCCTTCAATTTGATCATCAGGGTGAATTAGAGGAAAGATATATGTCCTTCCTCCATATGCAGCTACACATGATTTAATGCTATGAGTGGTAGAACCTGTTAGCTTATCTGAATAGGGAATTACTGACAGGGTCTGTAATAAGATTATAGGTGTATGTGACCAGCCACTTCTTCCTGATATTTGTTGAGAAGTCATATCCTAATCATACTACAGAGTCCTTTTGAAACTCTTGACAGCCAGATACTTTTCCTCACTTCTGTAAGGAGAAGCTTCGTATGCTACATTTTGTAGCATTTACATTGTGCTTTTAGAGTAGGTATATGGGGGTATTTGTTAAAACTAGTGGGGAAACTTTTTTAATTTGATATTCACATATGAATCTTATCTTAAGATTATATATCAGAGATTTATGTTTTCTTTCAGATTGAACATTATGAGATGATATTGTGCTTTATATATGCCAGGCATGGAATGGTACCTATGCTTGACTATGTGAAGTTCTGTATTTAGGTCTCTTTTTTTTTAATCAATGTCACGTAGGTATATTCATCTTTCAACTATTAGAATACAAAACATGCTTAATAAGAGTCCTGTAAACCTTAATTACACTGAAAGCTATTTTCTATAGATCTCAATATAAAATATATTCAGATTCCAAGCAGTGTTATTTTATGATGCTAGCCATTTTACTGTGAAAGATGACTAAAAGGAATGTACTTTTTTAATGTGATGTCTGTAGCACAAATTCAGTTCCATGTTCATTTTTCTCTTTTTCTCTTTTTTCTGTTTTTACAGTACATCCCATGTCTGTGTCTGTCAGGAGCCACAGTAAATATGTGTAGTTGTTGCATATTTTGGAATAGCATGCTTTTCCATAATTTTGTGATTTAAGGTTCATATCTGGACCTTTCCCCTCCCAAGAAAATTGTGATTGAGATTTATTAAATGTGTGATATGAAATGAAATCCTTTGGGTTGTGGCACTGTTTATTTTCCAGTCGCCCATGTCACAGCCTGACAAACCTGTAAACAAGCACTGTTTCCTGAATTTGTGTTCATTACTATGGTAAGAAATTCATTTTGAGTTCTTCATTTTGATTTTGAAATTAATACTCAGAAAAAAAAACCTCTCATGTGAAAAGAAGTTGATATATGAACAGTGTGGAAGTATGTAGAGGAAAAAGTGATTTTATTTTGAGTATACTGTATAAAAGAAAAATTTTAATTTGTGTAAGTAACAAGCTAAATTATATATTGACAAATTTTAGGTGACAAAAGTGCATAATACCAAATATTTTATGATCTCCTTGTGGTGTTTAGGGCATCACCACAAGTCCTTGTGATATGTTGTACGAAATGTGTTGGAATCTTCAAATCCTTAGTGCCATTTCAGAAGACACAGTTTCTACGGTATTGTTAACTAGCTTTGATTATGTTTGTAACTGCATCTTTGGTAACTGCTTTTTTCTTTGGTTACAAATGTTAACAAAGAATGTTAGTTTTCAAGACTAGCGATGGACTTCGGTGTTCTTCATGATTATTGGCCATAGAATATAGAAATGCGTAATAAATGCTTTAGTTATTTCTTCTTATATCTTGGATGTTTTGACAGTCACAGCAAATTGTGTACTGCACCATAAACATTGATGGTTCAGCTATTGAGTGTCTGGTTAATAAGGAAGCTAAGTCAAGTTCCATTGATGTATGATCTAAACATTGCATACGTTGTGTAGTTTCATTGTTTATCATATAGTAAATATGGAATGACTGGTAAGTAAAGTACCATCTTGTTGATATTTAATATTTTTGATAGTAAGATTATTAACAGAACTCTTGATATCCAAAAGTTGTCCAGATATCAGACTTTTGTAGAATGTGTTCTGGATATCAGTTCTTTACTATTTACTTATTTATATATTTATTTTTCATTCAAATTTTTTTGTTTATAAAATTTTTTCTTTCTGAGCCTGACAATGAGGTGAGGCTGTATTCATAGCTCATGCCCAGGTTTCATTTAAATAAACTTTACATAGGATGTTTTTGCTTGATTAGGTATAATGATCCTACTATTGTTAGTGATAGTATCAGAAATTAGCAATTAAAATTCATTACAAAGAACACTGTCATGTTGCTAAATACCATGAACAGAATGTAAGTCCACCATTAGACCTTACTGCATAGCAATAAGAGACTTTCGGTTTCCATGCTGAAAAGAGGATGTATGAAGCATGCAATTGAGTGTTTGACTGACTCCTATTTTATAGAATGAATCTGTAACATGCATTTAGGTTTGGCTCCACTTGGTACTGTACATCTAGTTGCTTGGGTTGCGTACTCTTCAGTGAATAATGTTCAAAGAGAGCAAAACAGATTAGAATGATGGTCAGTTTTACATCATGGTGCAAATAGAGAGCAACAACACTTAGGTCAGTTTGTTACTGTACTAGGAGTTACAACTGATGTGAGCTCAGTTTAAGCTAGTTCATTGTATCTCACAGCAGCACCCTAATAAATACTTTAGCAGGGAATTCTGTACTTCACGGTGAACTTAGAAAATTTCAGCCATTATATTACAGGTCTGTAGAGGGGATTAATGCTAACATAAATGGTGTGAATTTATTTCTTTCCTAGGAGCTTAGGCTCAGGCATCAAGCCTGAGACAATCTTATTGAGTTCACATGCATGAAGTTGTAGAATAGATTGAAAAAGCTAGTCAACTCTCGGAAGGGAATGCCAGTTTATGTGGTGCTGTGATTGCTTCTCACATGGCTGTGCAGAGAGTTTTTCAGTTGAAATTAACTTTTCACGGTGGTTGATTCTTGTGTTTAAGGTTACCTGTATGCTGTAGTGCTGAGGGGGCCATAAATATGGTAATTTTGTTCTTATGTGGACTTTTTCATGCAAACTCTTCCGGCCTGTAGTTCCCGGTAGTGCACTTACCCTGAACAGGGTCATCAACCATAATTTCTATGTAAGTGTGTGTGTGACTTGTAAATGTTATATGCTATGTACATGCATAAAGGTATAGTGTGATCATTTAAAGAAAAAAAGTCCTTGTGTTTTCCAGAATGAGGATTAAATGGTAATACTTAACACAATAAAGTCCTGTCATTAAGTCAGAACTTGAGGTAATGGTGTAACAGGTCACTTTTCCTTTTGTAATTAACTCTTGTCCATCATTTAGTGGATATACTCACTGAAAGATTCCTGATGCATTATTGGCTTCATTTCATTATGGTCAACCCCACAGTTATGTTACAGGTATCCGTAGAGCTTTCTTTGAGTCCTCCATTGTAATGATAACTTCTAACATAAAAACAGAAGATATGGATCTCGATGAGATTCTTCATAACTCTTCCTATCTGATTATTTTGATAAAAAGATACTTTACATATCTTCAAGGGCTCTTTTTTGCAGAAGAGACTAGTATAGAAGAGTTGATAGAAGGTTGACAGCCACTCTCAGTTCCTGTTAAGGTTACCACGTGGTTTAAACAGATTTATGACTTCCAACTACTGTGGGAGGAGACAGGTTATTTTCGAGGGAATGGGGTTTCTCCACTGAGTTATAGCTTTTAGATATACTTTGGTTAACTGCTGTATCACTTGTAACTATGAATTATGCTGGTTAGGGGAAATTTCTCGAGAGCTCCACCTTTTAATTCTATTTGTTTGGATCCTGCCTTGTCCAGTTAGCTTGTTTTAAGCTGTGAAATAGATTTCTTATGTTAAATTTAGTAGAAACAAAAGGTAACAGCTGCTTTAACTTTCTTTTCATGGGTTTCACGGCAGACTTCTTAAGACCGTCTTAAACTATATGTGTGATGCTTCTATATTGGTGGGACTGAAGTGCCATATTTGCATATTTATCCTTGGTTAGCCTATTACTTTGCAGATTTCTTGAAGTGCTGCTGTGCTGCACAAGGGCACCTCACTTCTGATTTTGGTAAACACCTAGCATTGGCTTGTACCATAGAGCAGTCTCTCTAAGGGTTCGAGCATTTATGGAACAAACCCAAAACATTTTGATGTTTACTTTGGATTATGGGATAAAGCTCCTTCTCACTCATTTCTTAGGTAAATTGAATAAGTTAGTTCATCGTCATTCTAGGATGTCTTACTGCCATGAAGTGGAAATTACCCTGAGTAATTTCAGGAGAATTAACCATTTTAGAATTGTCCTTTTTGATACAGGAAATAGTTTCCAAATTCCAATTTCTCTCCTCATTCGTGGATCACTCAGTAACAACTGGCACAACATTCGAGTTAATGGAAATTTACGAGTCTCCTTTTTTTCTTTTATTATCAGTGGTGACAATGAAGGTGTTCTGCGGAAGAGCAAAAAAGCTGCAGTTGGTCTGTATTTATCAATCAGTCCTTGGTTTTCATTTGTTTATAATCTCAGAGGCAAAAGTTTTTTACATATATTCTTTTTTTAAATTTTTGTTGGTGTGTGGGAATTCGAAAAGTGTTTCACTCACTGCAAAGCTTACAGCTTCATGTGTGAATTCTTTATTTTGGTATATTTTCCAAATCGATATTTGGTTTTCATTTAGAGGGCATACATATTGACATTTATAATAGAATACTGACATTTTTATTTTTTCAGAATTTTAGTAATGCAATCATGTAAAAGTATCTAACATTGTAGTTAGTGTTTGATGAAATTTATTGCATATTGCTCTGTAACTTGAAACACATTTACTCAATCAAAAGAACTTTAAAGTAATTATTTTTTCCTGTGGAGTTGGCCTCATCTTAGGTTGGTTTTAAAAAAATAATTAACTCGGAAAATCCTGGCAGTTGAATTTACGGTCAGAAAGGAAATTAAAAGCATTACTTAAAACATAATACTGTGTCCATTGCCCTTAGCCAAAAGCATACACAGTAGTGATGTACCTTACTTAGAGATTTTAGATCTGACTAATATATGTTTTTCTTACATCATAATGTTTGTATCCATTGTTTGAACAATATCTGTCATTGCTTTACTCCCAAGACACAAGAAAACATAAAATCCCTGTGCGTGACATCAGAAACCTCCTGCTGGTTTATTACAGCCCACATATTGGATGAGGTTCCAGTATAACTTCACCTTGTAATTCTATACCCAATATCCAGGAAGTATACCACTCATCTTGTGTGTAAAATACTTGGGGTCATTATTTCATAAGGTCAATAGTATTCTCAAAACACCAGCTACTGTAGGCAGTAGACTGACTTTGGAATTGATCATACAAAATGTTTCAGAACTTTGTACAATCTACTGAAGGAACCATATTTTTTCTGTTAGTAAGCTGAAATTCCATTCATCTTTTGAGGACTTTTCTTTATCTATAATTATGTATTCATTTATGAAATATTTTTGGACTGAAGGCCATTCAGTACTCAGTGATTATAACATTGGTCAACAAAGATTTTGTCCCATGGAAAAAAATTTCAGTTTCTTTTGTATTTTTGCACCCTGAATCCAAATATGTTTTCAGAATTTCTCTATCACCCATAGTTTTTTTTTGTTCCAGCATACTCGCATTTCATTAC
>JAUUDW010000044.1:626296-637255 GCA_032361385.1 Panulirus guttatus
AGTCGACCAACATCACAACACGACCAGTCGACCAATACCTCAACAAGACCAGTCGACCAACATCTGAACACCACCAGTCGACCAATACCTCAACACGACCAGTCGACCAACATCTTAACACCACCAGTCGACAAATACCTCAACACGACCAGTCGACCAGCATCTCAACACGACCAATCGACCAACATCACAACACGATCAGTCGACCAACATCACAACACGACCAGTCGACCAACATCTGAACACCACCAGTCGACCAATACCTCAACACGACCAGTCGACCAACATCTGAATACGACCATTCGACCAACTTTTTTTTTTGTCGCTGCCATCGCCCACCTGCTGCCTCATCCACTCCCCCTTTTGCCATCGCGTCCGCCACCTCAAACACACACCGGTTCGACCCTCTGCCCGTAGTGCCAACCACCGCTGGTGAAGATTCCGCGTATCTTCACCTGAACTCTTTCCTCCGTTGATGTCACTGCTGCTGCCGCTGGCGACCCACTCCTGCCACCGCGTTCGGCGCGTTGCGGCCGCCGCAGGCGACGATACTACCACCACCGTGTGTGTGTGTGTCTCTTTCTGCGGCTGCGGCATGCCGCCCGCCGCCGCCGCTAGCGACACTACTGCCGCCGCTGCTGGAGAGAGAGAGAGAGAGGGAGAGAGAGTGGGGGGGAGAGAGGAGAGAGAGAGAGGAAGAGAGGAAAAGAGAGAGAGAGAGACGTAAGTGAATGTCTGGGTTGTACTTATCCTGAGGTAGTGGAATGGGGAGTCGATGCTTGAACAGTAGACACAAGGGTGTTAATGACTGAATGATAACACATGGGGGGTCTTTCGTTAATTATCATGGAGGGAATTGTGTTTGTAAAGAGAGAAAGGTATTGTACCTTGATAAGGAAGACTTATGGAAGGAATCATTATAGTACCTTGATAAGGAAGACTGATGGAAGGGATCATTGCACACTTACAGTTAGGTGGATGTAAAGAGAAACTGCCTTGGAAAATACCTGTCATGATTTGGGAATCTTGAGTTTGATTTTAATTCTACAGCCTCAGGAATTCTTTCACGAGGCTTTTATAGCTTCAAAGCTGTATTATTTCTGGTAACATGGAAATGACTGACTGCTTTGGAGAGAGAATTTCCTCAGTGAGGTTTTGCTCCTTTTTCTCTATTGATAATGATACAACCTCGCTGAATGTGACTTTTTACCCACAGTACAACCACATACAGGTGGAGTATGGTAATGCTAGTCTTAAAATAATGCCTGGAATAATTTTTACCCGCAGTATCAGGATTGCGTCTCTCAGTTTTTCTTTGTGCTTCATGGCAGGAAGTCACATAGTCATGGAGTTGTACATAGAGGAATTGGAAGTAGGGGAATATATGAAACAATAATAGCAAAGTTATAGAGGCAGAAAAATTTTGAGCCATATGGCTCAAACTTAGGAGACTCAAAATGCATGAGGCAAGAAATGGGAGTTTTAGTATTCCAGTAGTTGCAAACACCATCCTTGGAGCAGAAATAATTGACGAGATTAAAGTTAGAGATCTGCTGGTGTAGAGGGGAAGCAGCCATGGACAGTTAGGTTTCAGTGATTAAGTACATCAGGAAGGAAAGAAATAGAGGGGAAGCAGCCTTGGACAGTTAGTTTCAGAGTGATTAAGCACATCAGGAAGGAAAAAATTTGAGAAAGGGTGTTCCTCAAAGGTTAAGTTAGTTTTGAGACAGCAAGTGGTGTGTTGAGAAGATTGGAGTAAGCCCCAAACTTTGATGTCAGTTAAGGGCACCCTCAAATTGAATGTTCATATTTTTTTTCTTTTTTGGGAAAAAAGGAAGAAAAAACTACAGTGGAAAATGAAGGATAGTGTGTGTTACCTGTTGTCAAGAGTTGTTGCATAGATGGAGAGGGTGTTTGTCTGTGGATTGGGTATTGGCAACCCACACATACACATGGCAAAAGGAGCAAAAAACACCAAACAAGACCAGGGTGACAGCTGGCACAGTTCTGGCTGATTGCATTGCCATCACAGATCTTTTTGATACCAGGCTGTAGAATTTCCCTGAATGATGGATGCCTGTCATCTACTGCTAGGTGCCAACTCCATTTGACAAAGTAAACTACAGTGTTATTAGAGAATGTAGTGAGACAAAACATTAAAGGGAAGCTAGGAAAGTGGACTTGAAAATTCTAACTGACTAAAAACTCATAGTGCTTGATATTGGAATCATGTCTGATGAAAATGTGCTTTCAGGTGTGCCACATTGAATGGTATTAGCTTCAGTACTTTTTGTACTATGATCTAAGACATAGACAAGGATGTAAGGTAGAGTAGATGTTTTGCTGATGACATAGGAATAAGTAAAACTGTGTGCTGAAGATCATGTAAAATAACACAGAGACCTTGATATTATATACAAATGGAAAGAGGAGAACCTGATGGAATTTAATAAGGAGAAATTTGAACAAATATGGCATGGAACAATTACTTATATCAGTACCATCCTGCTGAGAAAATATCAAAGACTTGGGAGTCATTGTAAATGAATAACCTGAATTCAATGAGCACATTCTGTGTAGGATAATGAGAATTTTCATTAGACACAGACAGAAAGCTAAGGATGAAAATGTTCTGTGTATGTACTGCATAAGAAGCAAAACAGAAGACTTTGTTTTATGGGCACCGGTTAATCAGATGAAAATAAACATGTTAGAAGGAATTTGGAAACACTTCACAAGCATAACTAATGGTCTAAATCATATTAACTACTACTACAAGAGGCTAAGAGAATTGAACTCTGCAGTCAAGAAAAAAGGGAGAGATACATGATAATATTTGCATTGTAGAAAATATAAGGCATAAAGAATATTGTTTCAGACCTGAAAGCAGTTCAGCAAGGAAGATTTAGAATTCCTGAGATCAGGAATAGTTCTTGGAAACATACTGGAAAGATTTCGGTTGAAAACACACAAGTATCATGCAAAAACGTTCGAAAGATTATTGAATGCATCACCAGGAGAAATAAGAAATATGCATGGAGTGAATACAGACACATTTGAAAGATTACACTTATGGCTCAAGTCACTCCCTGTTGAACCTCAAATTGATCATTATTCAAACGGAGTAGCAGCTAAGATATGCAGTGAGTACTACACACTAGCTCAGACATTCTGGCTAAATCCTTCCAGTATTGTGTAGGTAGGTAGATACTCTTCTACCAGCACAAAGTCATGCTGATCTGACTAGTTTTCTATATACCTATACCATATACAGTATATTTATGCACATCCTTGTGTGGAAGTAGGTAAAGCATTATCATCTTATATACACTGATGCACTTCATTTCACATATTCTTTCACCACAGTCATATACAACAAGGAATCCTACACACCCTTTGCTTACTCATATCTTGCTCGTTTATGTATACCACCCATTACCATGATCCACTGAATCCACTTTATCAGTTCCTCTGTCAGAAGTTGAAAATGTCCCTTTTTCTGCAGAATCACCATCAGAAATTTTCCTCAAGTCAAACATATTTCCTTACTGATACAGTCTATAGATGATTTATTTTCCTTGTTGCATCCTTTAATCTTTAAAAGTTTTGTGTAAAACAGCTTACTGCTATTTAACCTCTAGTGAGAATATATGAGTAATGAACATGTATGTAATGACAGCCACTTAAATAGCCTGAATCTATCTGTCTATATCTCTGATCCCTCTTCCAACTGGAACTCCCACAAAGGGGTGGCCATGGCAACAGTCTCCATAACTAAAGAACTCTAGTGCTGCTCCAGCCTTTAGTGCCTCACCCTTAACAGGCCACTCTAGCTCAGTGTTTGCAGAGGCTCCTACCTGATATTTCTAATGAGTACTTCTACCTAATGCTCCAACCTAAATGTCACTATCTACTACTTATTTTTCATCCATTTTTGCTTTAGGGCCTCATAAAAGCTGTTAGAATGCAAGTTTATTGACTATCATATGGTACTTTATGAAGTTTCACCATACAAAGTTTGATGATCATTTCAATATTACTGTAACTAAAATTGAAATTTTATTTATTTCAGCTGATTGGAGTTGTATTTGCATGCTGTTTGGCCAAATCTCTCAAGCGACAATATGAAACTGTGTAAGTTTACGAGAGGTCCTTTGCCATTCTGCGATAAAATCTCATCCTGCTTATGCCTGCTCAGACATTTGGGTTTGGCTCTTATTTAGTATTTGCAGTTTAGTTTTACTCAGGAGGCCAGGCATCAGTGTTTAGGGAAGGTGGTAAGATGAGATTTTCATACTAGTTGTATGAGCACAGTGTATCACCATTATTCAGCTTTGTTGGTCTTGTGTCATAAGAAGTAGCTGATGGGATGAGTATTGATAAAATTGTAATTTTTAATTAGCTTGATGATATTTAGCATCTTTTAATAGCTAATTATCAATAAATGGTGATACATACTACAGTAGTCAATAACTCTTTATTATGAAAAGTCTGTGGATGGGACAGGACAGAATGTAAAATAAAATTAGCTTAATTTCCTTCTCTGCACAAAATTGATGAGGTGCTTGGCCAATGAAATAATTGTCATTAAGGTTGGTAAGGTTGTGTCAAAATATGAATGTGAGAAATTACATCTTATCGAATTAATGATTGTAGTTCTCAGTCCTTTCTAGGATTGTAGTAAGTTCAATACATTGGTCATATTTTTGAAGGCTTTTTAGCCTCCCAAAAGTATTCATGGAACTAAGTCCATTTGTAACTCATTCTTCAAGCAAGTTTATTGCCTTTGGGAAGAGTTTACAAAAAGACTGGTATGATCTGTAGATCTAAGTTCTGAAAGGAGTCACTTTGAAAGTACCTTTTTCCAAAATATCTGCAATATGAAAATCAGAATGGTGGTGTCAGTTTAATGCACATTTTTATATTAGGATCTTTCATCTTGTGCTGTGGCAGGTCTTTAATATTGAATTTTAATTACTTTTGTTTAATTCATCGCAATGCATGTAGATATATGATCTGAAATTGTCATTATTTTATTTGATACTTCTCTGTTAATTCAGAGTAATCCATAGCCTATGATCATAGATATCTTAAGCTCTGTATACTCTTAAACTGTATGTTAAGGATGTTGATGTAATTTCAGTTTTGTCAAGAAATTTACTTCTTTATATACCTGTTTTAGTCAGTCACATGAAATGCATGTGTCCCCTTTAACACTATTTTATTTTAAAACATTTTGGAGAAAAAATGACCATATTTTGTTTCCATAGATTATGTCATGTCAACAAAGGGAATGGAGCTTGTCAGAATCATTTTGAATTTGTGTTTGGGTAATGATTGTTCATGCAACTATTATTGATACAATAACTGTCGAGATAAGTTTTTAACCCTTTTGCTGCAAAAATTACATAGGTGTTGAATATTTTCTACTGTAAATTGCAAAAATCACCATTTCTTCATGGCATCCCAAAATGTTTTCCCCCTGTTGGGTAAATCACTTCATATTACACAGCCTGTAAAATGCCCATCAAACTGCACTGACTGCTACCATCTGTGAGCAGTGTTGGTAAACACAAATGTAAATACACAGCTATTCCACCTACACTCTGATGACTCTGCATACATTTAAACTGTATTTTCACCATAATTTAGGTAAGTTATCTGCAGAATAACATTATGATGTATAGTGTAAGAGTTTATTATATAGTATACTTCATAATATAAAGAATTTAAAATGAATATTTTTTTTTTTTGAGAAGTTGGTGCCTGTTCCTAGAAATCATTTGGTACATTTGTTCATTCCCTTTCAAATTTCGTAAATCGTGAGTCAAAGGAGGAAGAGAACCATCACAGCTGAGGAAATGGATTAGATGCTTCATGCATCGAGCCATACAATGCAAATAATTTATGTATGTGATTTTCTGATAATATTGACACATACATAGTACACAATGTTTGTAAATTATGGTAATCATTAAGGGAGCTTCTCCATGGCATCCAATTTCCCCTCTTCTACTGCATAAATCACCTCTTATATACAGCACACATTGCTGCTATTTCTGAGCCTTTGATGAAAATATCCCAACTTTGGCTCCTTTATTTGGAAAGTAATTATACAGGAGGGTTGGATTTACAGGGGTATATAGTATTCTTCCCTTCTTATCCCCAGGGGTAAAATTATGGTAATGTTCTGTATAAATAATGCAAATTCATGATTTTGGAATACACTGCTCATCTTGTTAATTCATTTTGCTCGAATTTCCTGTCATATATGGGGGCTGTTTTCAGCAAATTACGCATATTGTTCAAAACCTAAAATTCCATTGCTAAATATTGGGATAAATTTTAGTGCCAGATAAGGAATCTGTATGGTCACAGAAAGATGGAAATTCAAAAAGAAAATATCGAACTTACACTTTTTTATGGAAAACTGACACTTTTTGTGGAATGATGATGATGATAAACTATGATGATATGATGATATTTTACATGAATAATGTTAATTCATAGTTCAGGAATATATTTGGCTTCTGAATTGTTTTGCTTAATTTTACCCGACAAATTTTACACATTTTTTTTGTAAAAAATTAAATTGCCATCAGCATTTATTGTTTTAAAAACTTTAATGCCAGATATGGAACTTTATGGTCATTTAAGTTGGAAGTGCAAGAAAAATGGCCAAATTCATTTTTTCATGGAAAATGGCAGTGAAAGGGGTTATGAGTGATTATTAATAAAATTGTTACTGATAGTTATGAAAAAATATTATTGAATTATTGAAGTTTCTGATAATTTTGTAACTGATACTGAGTATCCCCAGAGTGATGATTTTCATATGTAAATACTCTGTGATGAATTATTTATTCAGTAATAAAGTCATATAATAATTTGATAGAATTATCATTATGGAAGTATTCTGTTAACTACTATTACAGTAATGAAAAAGGTAATGGATTATATAATATGAGACTGGTTTGTGATTATTAATGCAATGATAATTGATGAACATGGGTACTTATTGATTGAATTATGGTTTAAAGATTTTATTTTTTGTGAAGGTATCTTATGATTGGATATATTACAGTGGAAATGTTGAGTCTCAATGAGTAATATTTAAGAGCTTTATAGATAACAGTGAAACACTAAGTGGCAGATATAGGAAAACTAGTCCAACAATGTCTTGTAATTCTTTCTTTTATTTTTATCATGGAGAATTAGTGCTAATTTGACCAGCTGATTCATACAAAATGTATTTCATAGAAAACTGAGACATGATTAATAAGCTTTAGGTTTAGGTTAGGGTCCTGCTCCTGCCTACTTCTGAAGGTGTACCTCTGTTTACCCTGCTGTAACTGTATACCTGGTGCAAATGATTTGGGAATCAAAGTAGTCAAACGCAGTACCAGCCATGTAACTCCTGTGTAATGTTTGCTTTGAATCTGAAGTGCTCTCTACCCTCCACTTTAAACGAAAAAATGTTTTTGAGCTCTAATAGCATACTGACTCTATCTCTCTTCATAAAACTAGGAGAACTTATAAACCTGAAGATGCCAGAAGAAGACAAGACATTCTTGGCTCAGTTTTCATGCCTCTATCCCTCCACTTCCAGTTAGTAGTTGCTGCTGTTATGCTTTACATTGATGTTAGCATTGAGGGGCTGCTGGGAAGTCCTACCAACATCACTAACTAATACTGTAGTTGTTTGGAGTGAAACAACTCATATAACAAGGCCAGGATAAACATAGACTGGGTATTGAAACTTGCTGACTTGTTATGCGTCTCATGATCCTCATGAAAGCAACCAATCAAACTTTGGAATAGAAACCCTTTAAGTACTGGATACTTACAATTTGAGGTGAATGGAGAATGTAATAAGATTTATTAACTCTGAATTGTACGCCTATGGAATAGCCTTAATATTTAAGGTAAATAAGGGAAGATAGATATGATGTAATGCATATGCTGGATCAGAGATGGATGTAAGCAAGGGAAAAGGCAGTCATTTGTTTAGTGAGCTGTGAAGTTGTGACTTCCTAATGCTCCAATAGTGGTAGACAAGTTATTCTTGTTTACAGATGTATAAAGCTTTCATATTGGCAGAGTAGCAGTATTTTGATATTTACCTACAGGATGGCTGGAAATGTGAGTTTAATATTAAATGAAAGACGTGCCAAATGTACACAAAAGAGAGACTGGCTTTTGTTCGGCTCTGGGCTATGTCCTGTTTGTTTATAAATGGCACAAAAACTTCTTTTCCTTGCCATTACAGTGACAAGGAGCACATCTTTTGTAAGTCATATCATACTTTGAATTTTTTGTAAACTTTATGGCCAATAGCTCAGCTGCATAGTTGATTTTTGTATCTTCTTAGAGAAAGAGGTGGGTAAATGCCCTATCAATGCCATATTTTTTTATCTTTGTTTGTGACATCATCAACCATTGTGGCTTTTGTGGAGTATTGCCAAAATATGATGTTTGTTTGAAATGATCAGTAGTAAAGCCACTTGATATAATGGGTGGAAGACAAAATGGTTGGTCATGTCACATTTCTTTAGCATTCATGTGTGACTGAGGTATACTTGTTGAGGTGATGGTGTTTGAATGGTTGTTAAGTTCCTGCTGAAGGGATGTCATACTGGTGAAACTAGTGGTTTACTATGACTTAGGTAGAAAGCAAGAAATTACTTGTGGTATTAGGGACAACAGGTGCAATGCTTGTAATATGTATAATATACCGAAACTTATTGAATACCAGCTGTTATTTCTAGAAGCACACAAATTTATACATTTAAAATGTTACCAGTCAAGACATCCCTTCTTATTCAGATTACCCAAGTTTTTTTCTTGTCTTCTGTCCCCTTCAGTGTTTTCTAGGTACATTTTTTTTTATTCTCTGATCCAACAACTTCATCTTCCCTTTCCTATCCACTATTCTACTCTTTTTTTCCCCTTATGCTATCCTCCTCTTTTCTACCCTCTCCCCTTCTGTCTCTGTCCTCCAATCTACGTCATTACTTCCTTTTCAGCAAAATTTTCCCTTTCACTTTCTGGCATCTGTTACGCTTACCTATACCTCAACAATTTCTAACTTCTATAACTTTTTGTGCATATCTCTCTCATCACAGTTTCCCTTTTTCTTCTTTGCTATCCCTATTTTTTCTTGAAATTTTCATCCATCTGTTCTCTTTTTCCTCCAAATCCATTCTTCAGCATTCATATATCTTTCTCATCCTGATCTCCCCTTTCCTCACTTGTCTTTTTCATTGGAGCAGTTTCCTGTACATTGATGAAGCTCTACTGTCATGTTCAGACAGATCATTGCTTCACTTAGCCATAGCACCTGGACCATCATGATGTCAGCTGAAGGATAAATTATACATGATGTCATGGTTCAGTAATGTGGGTGATTACATACTCCACCACTACTTTTGGGCCTTAATGAGTATTTGCAGTTATGTTTCTAGTTTAAATGCCAGTCTCATTTGTTCAGGTTATGGCTTGGATCACATTTAATGTCTTCTTCAGCTTTTGCTGTTTATGTAATAATCCATTTTCATAAGAACATGTATATCTTGAGAAAGTACAGTTTCAGTTACAATATGAAAAGGGACTGTCAAAAGTATGTATTGTTTCATTCCTTGATATTATGAAATTACATATATATTTTTTGTGTATAAATCTTTGGTAATGATTCCCTTGTGTGGGTATTATTTTGTATGTATCTGTCAAACTATTGAACAAATAGAGAGTGAAAGGCAATTTTTTACAAGACATTACTGATAAAGAAATACTGTTGTACATGAAACTAGCACAGTATAGGTAACACTGTGCTGTCCTCTAGCTTATGCACAACTGTAGTGGGGAAGGCCTTACCATTTTAACCAGTGCTTAGGGTGATGTGTAAGCAATAATCTATATCTGGATGAAAGAAATACAGAAGTATTTTGGACCTTTGCACAGTTGCACTTGTGAAATCTATTTTGCACCTTATTAACCTCTGTACAGTTAGCAGCAGCATGGGTAATCTTGAAGAATTACATGCCTACAGTATTAATATAAACTTGATAAGTCTGTTGTTAAAACTTTTTCATGGCTAGATTCCTTCAAGGTCTCTCAACCCAACAGGGTAATGCTGCAGTTATGTTTAAAGATTTGGATATTTATACCTTATAATGTCAAGGAAATCTATATTAGAAGTTTGTGGAAACAATAAAATTGATTCAGGGTAAGATGCATTTTATATTTGTACATATCCTTCAATTCTTTCAATATTCCAGAAAGTTTGCCTTGTGATGTGGAGTTTGTTTTTAGTGAATTTTCTTTCAATGTCAGTCTTTACGCATGATCATAGCAGGTAATGGGTAACTGTTTATTTTTGCCAAAATTGTGCATTTTGTGGAAGAAAATGTTACAGGTGTAATGTATCTACCTGTACCTCTGATGCTTTTTCCCTTTGGGAACTCCCTCGAGGGGATAGTTACAGGAAAAGTCTCCATAACTGGTGAACTTCAGTGCTGCTTCTAAGCCTTTAGTGCCTTAACAGGCCACTAGCAAAGGGCAGCTCTTGTGCAGTATTTCAGAGGCTCCTATCTCATATTTCCACTATTACTTAATGTGTTTACCTAATGTTCCCTCCTAATGCTACAACTTACTACTTCTACCTAATGCTCCCAGCTAATTTTTCTACCTACTGCTTCTACTTAATGTTTCTGTCATGCTCCTGTATAATGCTCCTACCTACTTCTTCTATCTACAGCTCTTACCATTTTGCCAAAAGGCAGGGCTGGCGCATATCACTCATAGCTTAATAATATAGAGCAGAGTGGTCCAACTATGGGCCCGCGGGCCACAAGTGGCCCACGGCTTGATTTTTTTGTGGCCCGCAAGCTCTCATATTGATATATGGATTTATTGAATTTTAGTGTCGAAAAAGTTGGACCACCCTGTGCTAGGCCTTGA
>JAUUDW010000044.1:677462-687751 GCA_032361385.1 Panulirus guttatus
CTACTGCTGAAGACAATAGTAATATTAAAAGTTTTTTAACAAAACAAGGACATTCAGCCAGTTCTAACAGAAGTGTAATACCACCAAGTTTTTGTTTACAAATGGTTCTTTTGGCTGAACGTTCTAAAAAGATTTTCTAGCAAGATTATAAACTAAGTCAGGTTATGTTTGGGATACTGGAATTTTTATCCAGTATCACATATATTGCATTTCACCATCAATGAATTTTGGACTACATATGTGAAATGCCATAAGGAACATTGCTGAAAGCATGGACTGCTTCACTTTACTGTGATGAGCAGAGCAAAATAGAATGCACATGTATGTGAAGAGACATTTATGAGTATGATATATGCTAAATTTTAGATCACTTCTATCCCTATGAATATTGCATACTAAAGATGCCAACGTATTCTGTGTCTCTGTTTCAAGAGCGAACTTAATTGAGTCTACCAAACAATTCAAACTATCCAGAGATACATTTTCATCTCTACCAAACCGGTACCATTTGTTAGTACTAAGCAAGAAGTCACACAGTATCTTGCTTTCATAAAATTCCATATACAAATAACTTAAGAGGGATGACAGAGGATTTCCCATCCTTCATAAGCAAACAACAACCGACTCAAATCCCAGGCCACCTTACCCCCTTTACAGCCTCTATTCTCGCCCCTCTTTCTAAGACCCTTGCATTTACCTCCCTCACCACTCCATTCGCAAACACACAACGCTTGCCGTGGACAAACCTTCATCTACAACTACTCACACTTCTCTCTACCTAATAGCCCATATGTCGAACACTTTAAATGAAAGCTTCTCTATTTCTTGTATCAGCTTTCCTCCCACGTGACCAAAACCCGAACATACGATGACCTTCCACAGGGCATCTCTGTCAACCTTATCACAGACTTTCTCCTGATACATACCCACATTACAAATCCTCCTGTTTCTCTATTTCCTCACACGCTTTCTTCGAGGCCAGAACCTGATCCACACATCCACTACCACTCCTGAAACCACATTGTTTCTCCCCACCAGCCGTGCCCTGTCTCTAGCCAGCTCAGTGGAAAACCTCGACCACTCACAATTAAGTCACAATAGACTCTATAAAAATCATCTCCAGCCTTAGCCTTAGCCTATAATGTTAACCAGAGCACACGAGGATCTTTCTAAATACGTAGAAGAGCCAAAACAGATGCTTTGCGGAAGATGACAGTGGGACACCTCCTCTCACGGTATTTGTTATGGAGTTCGTCAACAAGAGTCGACTCGAGTTTCGACTCTCGACATACATTTTTACGCAGCACAGCATTGTCACGAATTAACCTTAAACATGATAAAATTATTACTCTTACTACGAGGTCATATTAAAAAAGAAATTGGATGAATTTTGAGGCTTGAAAGAAAAGTATCACATGTTAAAATATGAATTTTCAATTGGTGCTTCGAACAACTTGTGCAAGACGTCTCGACCACGAAAACGTCACAAACATCATCAGCAATTGTGATCAGTGCGTAAAATTGAAACATTTAATACACGAAAAAAAAGAAGCACAGAATTTTCCTGAAGCCTGAACCATTAAAAATGCTGTATATTTTGTTTTTCCTAAATGTGATTGCTGATATTGTCTATTTCACAAATATGTTAATTTGGATTTAAAATGTTAAAGCATGTTTCAGTAAAACACGAACATGAAATGTGAACTTTTTTGGCAAATATATGCACCAGCCTCATGATTTTGTGCGTTTTTACATACGCTTTATCCATAAATTAATCAGGATAAAAATAGACCTTCAGACAGTGGGAGTCGATGAGAAGCGTTGAATAAATGATTCGTGCGATGTTAAAATTAGATCGAGGATTTCATACAAACACCAGCTATTGATGAACTAAATCAAGCTATAATTCTAGGATTAATGAGGTCAGGGATTTGTGGAGAAGGACATGAGACTCAACAGACTATTACAGTAATTACTGACTTTCAGATCTCAGCACACCAAGAGGCTGCCAATGAAGCAGCCTGGCCTATGTCGCTTCACCAAAAACGAAATAATAATAAAAAAAAATATGAACAATGAACAGATAACACTATAATGACAACACTGATGAGAAGAATGACTAAGTTAAACAAAAGGGGAAACTCAAACCTCAGCAGAGTGTCATTTAAGACCATGGCACATCTTCACGCCAAGAGATTAGATTCAAATGAGCCTGCCTTGAAATGGGCGACAGAGTCTTTGTTATCCACGAGATCTGGAAAGCACGGACAGAATCACCGGACCAGAACTAATAAAACGATATGCATGTCTTTCCGCTTCGAACAACAAGAGGGCTTACGTAAAAGGCGAGAGGAGCCGTCCCATTCGGGAGAAAGTGTCTCAGTATCTCAGGGTAGTGAGCGCTGCCTGAGCAGGTTAACTATCATATGCACTGGGTCACTGCTGCCTCTATTGGCAGTCAGACGTACTATCTTACTGCCTTGCTAGGTAAATCCGACCTTCCCACAGGCCGTATACTGTACAGTATGAAGTGAGAACGTGTATGATCTCAGCAAGGGCCATGTATGCAGAAAGCGTATATGGTCTTAAAATCATCTTGGACACCAAGTGTATGTAAATGTGCACACAAAAAAAAAAACTGAGTGAAAATAAACGTTTATATTAAAGCAAAGTTTGCTTGAAAAAGCAAAAGAAACCCTTAAGAATTCTATAGTCATGATAGAAGCATCAGTTAACAGAAAACGATGAACAGGATCAAGACAATGAAGCCATAGTAAAGATCTTAAAAGCTATTTTTCACTTTTCTTTTTAGCAGGATCACCTGCCAAAGACAACAGCATTAAGTACAATGAAAGTAAACGACACGTTAGGTTCCTCATGTGTTTTGTGTGAGAACACTGAACAAAGCTACAATTGAGACGATTAAGCACCTGAATGTTAACAATTTAAGCTCCTGACCAGGGCTTCTACGAGGAGGCGGGGTGGGTGCAGGGGGTACAACATCGTTCCCGGGCCCGGGGGTCCAAAAGGGGGCCCCGAGAATTTCCTGGGATCTCAGAAAATGCAGAAAATCAACAGAGCGCCGCTCCATTCCACCCCTTCCTTACTCTCTCATCTCCCATACCCTTTTTTGGCCTTACAGTTCATGGCATAAAACCATAGTGGATAAAAACAGGATAACTAATGGAGAAGGAAAGGAAAAGGGCCCGAAAGAAACTTTGTAACCCCTGATATATGAAATGATTTATCGTACGCCATCTATTTGGTTCTCTGCACTTAACACACTAATCTCTATATATCTGATCTCTCTCGCAGTCACAAACAGCCTCGATAGGACCTAACGGACAGCAGCTGCTGTTTGTAATAGCTTGCATTTCTTATGCACTTCCTTATCCAGAAGGTGTTTACGGGAGAAGTAATGACTAGTTTGAAGGTGGTGGTACTCAAATCTGTATAGGAACGTCTGCTCTACAGTGGGTAGGACATGAGATGCCAGGGGAATGTTTCTGTTCTCTCCTTACGAAGCCCTGGAAGTTCTAAGCGATAGGAAATACACGCAGAGGGAGAGAGATAGAGAGGGAGCCCCACAGACGGGAGGTACGGGAGTGGATCATGGGAAAGGAATTACGTATGTGTATGTATAAAGTTTCAAACCAGTTACCGGTTATGAGGACCGGATGAGCGAGCGGTTCGTGTGTGGGGTCAAATGGAACATAATGGACTGGGTGTCATCGAGGAGGCAGCGGCGGCCGGGAGTAACGATAAGAAAATGGGAAGAAGCAGAAGAGCAAGAGGACGAGTGTGTTGGCGAGGGAGGCTGGAAGCGAGAGCTGAGGCGCTTATAACGCTAGGTAGACGCATCCATGGACTGGAATTCATCCAGAAGGGATAAAGAAGACTGGAATGCACCATTCCAGTTATGGGACCAGTCTCCCGTTTTAGGAACACGCCCTTGGTAACAGTAAAGCTTCTAGGAGGATGTTAGACAAGCACTGAGACACGAAATAAAAGTGACGATGCCGTTTTTGGCCCACCTCAAGAGACTATGATTCCAGGAGAGATTTTAGTTGAGAATTACTCCCTTTTTCTTCGAGTTGAAAGAAGGACCGACTGGACAGTTTGCTGAAGGTGAAAAGTACTCAGACACTGAGTCATATGACATTCAAGCATACTTGGGTTTCGTCTCCCTTCAGACGGATGTATTTAGGAGTCTGTCGTCACTTAAAAATATGAGTGACGGGGGCGACAACTGCTATACTACCTCCCTACTAATCCCTTCCCAACCCTGCGCACTCCGTCACTCACTCGGTGGATAGGTTAGCCTTGACCCTCGCACCGTCATTTCTCCCCTGTTCACACTACTGTCACTACCTGTCAAAATGAGGTTTATTCAGTCTGCTTCTCCAACCCCACACTAACCCATGAGAAAGTATTACCCGCAGTACACACCACCTGTTCGACCGGTAGCTACCTGGGGCAGGGCAAGTCGTCAGACTTTCTCCTTGTGGACGGTATAATCCCATCTTGGCTTCAGAGTCTAATCCCATATTCGTAAAGCTTCCTATAAAGCAGGGGAATCGTAGATGCTATATAAGTCTCGACTGTCCTAAACAGTCTACGAGAGAGAGGTCGTAAAATAACTCCCCAATTCGCATAGGATGAAAAGCGACTGCGAGAACAGACCAGACGTCTTGCTTCACGATGAAGTCACAGTTAAGGGCAAGGGATGGCACTGCTAATTAGGTGCCTGTGCCGTAGTTGATGAAACGCCTCACCTGGCGAGTGCCACAAGGTGTGCGTGCACACACACACACACACACACACATGCATGCATAAGACAGGTGCCAACCCCGTACGCTGATTCTTCGTTTGAAGAGCTTACGAAACAGGTACGGTACGATTATATGGAGGGGAGACAACAGGTGCCAGAAGCGTTGGTTAAAGAGGTGTTTCTGCGGGTGATTTAAAAAGTGGTATGCGGGGGACTTGGGGGCGGCGGTGTGTGCATGGTGGAGAGGATAGAAGAAGTGGCGGGAGGGCTGAATAAGATGATTGAGAGCTGTGGTTGGTGGTGGAGGTGGTGGTGGCGATGGAGCTAAAGAGGCGGCGAAAGAGTGTCTGATAAAGCGTAGCTGAAGGTGGAGACGACGAGAACATATAAGATTATATCGGGAATTTCTCTTAGAAAATTCGTGAGTTTATTTACATCATTATACTCTAAAATCTCTCAAATACTTTCTTCGTTTTTATAACATTCATATTTGACTCTGAGACATATATATATACTTTTGGCATCCCCTAACTACACGTTTCACAGTTATATTGTTACTAAACATGTCACATACAGGGGCAAGCGGTCTCCTCCTCCTCCTCTCCATTAATTGAACCTGGGTCACCATAATACGACCAATCCTCAGTGGACAAGGGAACTCGCTCGAAAAGGAGACTCCTGTAGGAGGAGGACCTTCGTGCCTCAAGACGCCAGCGAGTTGACGTGGCTGGAACGACCTTGTGCTAATCCGACACTGGTAAACGCAAGAGTACATAACAGCCGTTAACCTCTTGAGCATGACGGTGCGATCCCTGGGTATAGCGGCCTGACCTTTGACCTGACCAAAAAGGGGTAGTACCGTCGTGCCAAATAGGGTACAAAAAGACTTACTCGAGACGTTTTCGTACGCAAAACACTCGTGCATAGTTCGCTGAGCGACGCAATGCTAAACAAGTCGTTCTCAACCGTTAACGACTGCTGAACTATAGTTAACGACTAGTTAACGACCGCTGATGGTGGTCGTTAATGATTAAGAAGAGAGAGAAAAACCCCAAACACGCTGGGAATCACAGCAAAAAGCTGATATCTACGCAAGAACTGAGAAAGATAATCTTACCTCAACTCCTCCTCCAGTAGGCTGAGGCGTTCGCTCGCCCGTTGCTGCTCTCACCGTCAACACAGCAGCGACGGGCCGGGCCAGGCCGGGCCGACGCGTCCCGACCATCGGCGTCGCCTTCTTCAACGCCTCCACACACGTCCACCTGTTTCGATGGAGCGTCAGCAACTTACACACACACATACGACTATCCCACACGGGTTACGTTAAATTACCTTTCGATTACTTTAATTTCGTAACTTACGTTAAATTTTCTTCAAGAGTAATATCAAACTGTTATCAGTTTACATTAACCATGAGTAGCTTACTAACATGTTAGTTTACGTTAACTTGCCTTCGTGTCGTGAAGTTATTCATGACCCTTCCATGACTACAACACTGTGGTGGAGCCTACCACATACCTTCCACTGTGGCAGCGGCCAGCGCCATGCTCCTCCAACCACCGCCACTCAACTGCCGGCTTCATTCCCGGCCTGCTGGCCCCTACACACACCCACACAGTCTCTAACAACTCATTACTCGGTGGTGGTTTTGGTCGTTGACTGTCCACCAATCACCGCGCGTTTCCAACATTGGCTATAACGTTCAGTACATCCAGGTTAGCTTATAATATAATAGTGTCATGAGAAGTGTTATATGAAAAGCTTAAGCTGTTGCGAGAAGTGGTATATAAAAGCTTAAGCTGTTGTCAGGAGTGTTATAGAAAAGAAGCTTATGTTGTTGTCAGAAGGGTTATATAAAAGCTTAAGTTGCTGTCAGAAGGGTTATATAAAAAGCTTAAGTTGTTGCCAGAAGTGTTGTATAAAAGCTTAAGTTGTTGACAGAAGTGTTATATAAAAAGCTTAAGTTGTCAGAAGCGTTACATATGAAAGCTTAAGTCAGTAACTACGTGACCCGAAGCATTCGGACCAGGGAAGCACCTTCTCTTCCGTATGGCTACTTGAAGCAGGACACCACGACCATCAGGTCGTAATGGCCCTTGACCAAGGCTCCGCCTTTGACCTGAGCCTTGCTCAAGAAGTCAGTGTTCAAGGCTGTTGTGATGACGTATTACTGGTCAGAAAGCATGGATTGTTGGTTGGTAAGTGTGTGAATGTATGTGTGTGTGTGTGTGTGCAAAGGAACGAAAGAACAGAGAACGGAGGCAAAAGACAAAGAATGAAAGACAAAGAGGAAAGAACAAAGACAAAGAAAGACAAGAGGCTTAAGCAAACCGTGTAAGGAGAAGGTATGGAGGCATAAGAGAAGGCAACGCGTTGCGTCACTTACCTCTCAGCGGACGCGGTGGTTCTTCGGGCCGACGCCGCAAGAGGGCCGTCAGGGGTCGCAACACCGCCGGGGGAAGCACTCCTGTAGCAGCAGCGAGTCCTGTGGAGGTCCTCCTCTTGTTTCCCCGTCCAGGCAAGGCTAGAGTTAGTGGCGAGAGAATCCTACGGATGTCGTCTGCATCAGCTGTTACCAAGGCAGCCGCTAAACCAGATACCAATTCTCACACACTTTAAACACACACACACACTCTCAGTAGTGCAGTGGATTGCCTTGCAAGCCCATCTACCCACAGGGCCCAGGTTCGAGTCCCGAACAGGGCAGGCTGATTCACAATCAACCTTAAACTATTCATCCTCCTCCCTTTTGAGTCTGGTCGATGACTGAGGACCCTCCGGCGTAAGATAGGGGAAAGTGTGTGTATGCATACTTTACGTAAAGACATGGTATATGTACAATGACAATAGTTAAGGCAACACTGATGTAAAACGCTTTCCTTGTATTCATACACACGCACACATACAGACACATACACTCTGGTTCGCAGCGATACCAAAGGGAATTCTTACCCAGAATCACATCAAGGGAACTCCAAAGGCTTCCTTCCTTCTTCGCCCTCCTGCCGTGAAGACGATATCCAGACAAGGTTACGGGGTGTTTATGTCTGCACGACGCAAAACACCATATCGTCACTGTAGATTATCCCTGTGATCTTCAGTGTCCTTTGTAGTTCGTATGGGAACAAAGGCTGTGTGTGTGTATACTTTGGTTCTCACTCGTCAGAACTTTTCCCCGGTATTTTCTTCAGTTATAGACGCTGTCGGTTAGGGGGTTATACACTCTGTGTGATGATCAGTTCCTGGCGCTTTAGTGCAGTGACACTGTACCGACTATGTATATTACGTGTAGCCATTATGTATCCTCCTATTGCCTATACTTCTTGTTTAGTTGATATGTTTATCATTCAGCTCAAAAAGAACTCAAGCAAAACGTGAGAAGTAAATTTCTATACATTTCAGATCTCGAAAACCTTCAGCGAGTCAACCAAAAAAATATAGGGGATCTTTCAGAGTAGCGTGTGTTTATGATTTTGCAAGGAATGCATTGAAACTATTTCATTTGTATACAGTGACACTTGGGATCAAATATTTCTAGCAATAATCCTAACCTGATTGCCAAGGGCGGAAAGACAGATCTAGATGCTTGAGACAGGATTCAGAGGGTTTCAGAATTTTGGGTGTTCATTGAGGAAAAGCTGTTCCTGAAGGCCACATATTCTGGTTCTCTTGGGAGAAAGGGGGTTTTACTGCCCTCCTGCCTTAAGAACAACTAAAGAGGTTATTTCCTCGCTCATGATTCTTCTCCTGACGAAGCAAGTGTAATGCTTCAAAGTCGTCTCTCAGTAGCTGGCTATTCCGAGGCTCAATTATGTATTAATATTTCACCCTCTCCTTGTCTCGGAAGTGTATAGTATTGGCTCTAAATCCTGCAGTTGATTTATTTGCCAATTGTTTATGGAGATTCAATCACTCTGGTAACTACTTTTCTGCTCATTAAACAGAAAATTCTACTTAGAAAACTACAGTTACATTTCTTTGAGGGTTACTTATATATACCTTGACTTAAACGCAGTCTCTGCTTTTGTTTCCCGTGTCAGGAAAGGTCAAGTTTCTCGTGTCAAGGACAGTCACTGTCCCTCTCGTCATGAAAGGTCACGTTTCTTATGAGTCAAGCGAGTCCTGGTCAGAAAAAAAGGAGGAATAAAGACACAATTCTTTTTTTTTTTTTTTTACAGTTTGTGGACAATACATCTTTATTTGTTTCCTTCAGGTATAATATCATACTGTATTACCATGTCTTACCTTAACGTTTAGCGTATATAAGAACACACTCCAGAATGCCCGTGCTGGAGCATTCCAATGTTCACGAAGCTGCTCCCTCCCGTCTTTACCCAGCCTGCAAGACAAAGAGAACACCCGCGCCCAATTCTCGCCCGTTCCTCTTCTTGAAAACTCCCTCGCGATTGGCCCAGCGAGTCTACTCCGGAAACAAAAGCTATAGCCAATCACGAAGTTCTCTTTTTTTCCTCTCTCCTATCTTTTTTTTTTTTCCAGAAATGTACGGCTGGGGGTTGGGTGTGTGTGAAAAAAAAAGGAAAAAAAAAATATCACGTTTACATTTTACTGTGGCCAGATCTGTAGACAATCGATTGGCTAACAAAACGGGAGGGAACTGGGGCGCGGTTTGCTTTGAAGGCTGTCCTGGGAGGGAGGTAACTGAGGTTTATACAATGCACATACGACTCACGGCTTAGTCTCACACAACAATATTTAGGCAGCTTGATAAATAAACATTAAGAGCCCAGCTTTACGCTTGGCTAGGCTCCAGACGCAATGCTAATTGCGCCTTGGTACATCTTAATAGCTAAATATTATAGTAGTTTTATTCATTTTATAATTATTCTCCCCACCCCCGCCTCGTTAAGGAGGGAGGGGGCGGGGATTGTTTTAATTTTTTTATTTTTGCGTCATGAATATATTTATATATACATCCTATTGCTAATAATCCATGTATATAAACTTCCTGCACACCGCACCCGCATCACTTCAGGGCTCATGAAAATAAAAAAATGTTAATATCAGCCTCTCTACAAGTAAATGCTATAATACAGGCCGTTCAACAAGACGTGGTCCTCAGAGGAACCTGTTTAAAAAAAAAAAATGAAATCCGAGCCTATGTGAGTACATGGGAACTAATGATTCCTTTGTTATGTATACATACATATATATATCTATATATATTTTCTTCCTCTTTCCCCCCCCCCCCCTCAAACTTTCCGACGGGTCTACAAAGTGTTGAAGTGTTAAGTGGCCCTAGGAAGTGTTGCGGGTGGCGGAGTAGCCTGAATCCACTTGCACTTATTGCTCACATATTATTGCAGAGACAACACCTCCCCTGCACTACAGGACGGGCGCCACTACCATGGCTAAACACCTGAGATTGGGGGGCACGTCAAGACACACATAGACACGCACGCCGAGGAAGCCTCAGATACTGACTTATGTATATATATATATATATATATATATATATATATGTATCTAACACACGTCCGGAGGGCAGCGACGGTGCACG
>JAUUDW010000044.1:740577-756531 GCA_032361385.1 Panulirus guttatus
ATATTCTACTTGTTCGCTGTTTCCCGTGTTAGCAAGGTAGCGCCAGGTACAAGCGAAGAATGGCCTTACTTGCTCACATCCGCTATTTAGCTGTCGTGCATAATAAACCAAAACAAGAGTTCCCAGTCCATAGTCAATCCCCACAGACGTACTGAGTAATGTATGATAAGTCGGCAGATACAATTAGTCACAATCCTGTGAAATGAACTACATTTGCCTAAGAAATGCATAACATGTCTGAGAGATAACAAGAATGCATTTCGGCTGTTGTTGATAAAATCAGCAAAGCAGACAGTACAAGATTTGACTGTCCACACGGAAGCCTCCTGCCAAATTCCTGTGGGTGGCGTTCATTGGCGCGGGAAGGAAGACCACTGCGTCCTGTACGACTTTCCCTCTACTACAGAAATTTTCTCTATCCTCCAGCTCCTCGACTCCCTACTACGGGAAGACCTTCAGACATTTTTAAACATCCCGAAACTTTGGGGAAGGAAGCAGGTCAACTGTGAATTTCATGAGCGGTGGCGCGGGGTAAATGACTGGTTTGAGTGACGAGAAATCGGCTTCTTCCATCGCAGAAATGTTATTTTTTTATAACAATCTTGTAAACTGATCATTATCACCATCCTCATCATCACCGCACTATAGCCATCAGGCATCACCATCATCACTACCCCCATCATTATCACCACCACCAGAATCACCATCATTATCACCACCACCACCAGTATCGTCGCCATCAGTATCACCAACGTAGCGACACAACTCAGTGTTATCACAAAGGCCAGCATAATCGTCAGTCTGACGGGAACCTAGCGTTGTGGTATAACCGACTCAGACGACCTGCAATAGGCATCCACTATCGTCATGTCTTGGGCACCAGACACTGTCATCTGGTGTGACCTCTTGTCTTCGACCAGCTCCCCCAGCAGGTGGATGATGACCCTCACCTTCACCACGGGAGGTCTGCCGCATCCAGACCACCTCCAATCACGGTCTTTCCTCCACAACCCCCCCGGGGGGACTCTTCCTCATTTACCTGGGCTGACTTCGTTCAGCCATTATCACCCGCTGACTGACGTGATTTTCGGCCGCACATAAATAGCTGGGCGTCAGCCCGACGTCAGTCAAGCGGTTCACTCGCCTCGGGCCACGAGAGCGGCTGAGCGCGTCCTGGCTGACTCCCTAGGTCTTGTCTCTCTCTCTCCAGCAGGAGACTCGCCAACGGCCTCCAGCATCAGTCCCAGGTGGCTGTGAACGCCTTCTCCGGCTGGCAAGGGCCCCGCGGGGCACCACCAACACCCGTCTTCTACAGCATTTCCTACAGCAAACAGACCACCTTGCTTCCTGCTATAGATACACAGGCCCGGCGAACAACGCGGACCTCCCGCCGAAGCAGAGTACGTCGGCAAGCTGCCTGCTTCCTGACGCATCGGCTGTGACGCCTCGGAACCGGATGATGTCGTTACACCATCACCATCATCAGTATCATCATCATCAGTATCACCACCATCACCACCACCAGTATCATCACCATCAGTATCACCACCACCAGTATCACCACCACCAGTATCATCACCACCAGTATCACCACCACCAGTATCACCATCACCACAGTGTACCCGCCGCCCTCGGCAGTATTGGACAGACAGATGACGGGAGAATCGATTTCCACTGTAGACTTGACGGTACATTGCTTCAAGTGGCACTCACTGCTCTCACACCCGAGGCCCGCCTCTCACTCATTTCTCCCACACCCAAGGCCCGCCTCTCACTCACTGCTCTCACACCCGAGGTCGACTTCTAACACACCGCTCTCACACCCAAGGCCCGCCTCTCACTTCTTGCTCTCACACATGAAGCCCACTTCTCACTGCTCTCACACCCGAGGCCCACCTCTCACTGCTCTCACACCCGAGGTTCATATCTCACCCGATCATTCTGAGTCCCTTGCTCACAGCTACCACCCTCGTGCTCCTGCCACTACTCTAGTGAGTCCTGTACCCCTAGATGGTGTTACCGGACTCCGCCTGTATGAGTTTACACTCTATGACTATAAAGTCATCTCCGGCGAGGCTGTATATATATATATATATATATATATATATATATATATGCATTTTTTCATTCTTGTTCGTCGTTTCCCAAGTTAGCCGGGTGGCGCCAGGAACAGACGAAGAAAAGGCCACATCCGCTCACATCCATTCTCTAACTGCCATGTGCAATGCCCTGAAGCCACAACCTCCTATCCACAACCAGGACATGTAGACCTTTCCATGAAGCCTGGTTCTCGTCCGTGTCCGCAACTTGGTAAAGTTGTACATAGAAGTTCAGTTCCCAGCCATTCCTTGTAACTTCACGTGCAGATGCATGTTCATGAGCGCTTCAGCATCCCACCAAAAGCAGGTTGCCCTCACATAAACTTCGCGTCTCAGAGGCAAATTACTTGATCGGTGATAACCTCGTGCAATTTACCAATTCATTCTCCTGTATTCCTGAGCTTACGAGCTTCACATGACATGCCACAAGGAAGCAGAGGCGGCCGCGCGTGCGTGGGACTCCGATCCAGGCGACAGAAGGTGGGTCAAGTAAGGCTACCGGTACCCCGACCCGCGTCTACTGCCGGACGCCAGGGTTCGCACCCCTTACCAAACACCTCTTGTCCCTCAAGGTCGTTGCGCGTCGCCCAAACCACCACAGTTAAGACGAGTAACTAAAACATCTAACGTAAATATCGTACCCGAAATTGAAGAGAGTGTAACAAAACACAAAGATCTACAATACTTCGAGTAGATAATGATCTGTAAACTTGTAAATAAATATCATTAGGAAACCGTCACGCCAAGCCTTCGGCACCACGATATTTTACCGAGTGTGTCATGACTGGAGGCAAAATATCCCTCATATATGTTAGGAGTTGCGAGGTATTGGCAGTACCAGACCTGTCCATAACCGAACATGCGATACAGAACCAGAAATTCCACATCTTCGAGCGTGTAAATGTTATGACATTCCCGAACGAGTCAACCTATCTAGATGCGCTTTGAGTAAAAAAAAAAAAAAAAAAGAAAAAAACTAAAAAATCGTTCTTTTATCATTTTTTCTGGAAAGTCCACAGACATGTGAAATAAAATTCTACACTAGAGGTAATTTCGATGACGCAATACCACGCGACCCCTTGAGTCCTTGACAGTATCATATAAAACTTTCATATTTAGCAACATCATAGACTGTAATTGAGCAGAATTTACGTGTCATCAGCAGTTAACAGATAAAGATAATGACTTTTTAATTCGTATCTTTTACACGATGGTACTGAATTATGACGGAAATTATGTTACTGAAATTATAGCGAACACCCCCTCAGGAGTTGGATATCGAAAATGATATGAGGGTGTGGAAGGACAGAAAACGGGAGTTCCTGAAGACCCAACTGTACGATTTAAAATATATTTGACTGTGCCACTCGTCAGAGCCGAGGCCGAGGTATGGAAGCTCCTTTGTACCTGCAGCCATGTATATATGGGTCTGGTACGAGAGGGTTACATGGTGGTGTGTATGGAAACGCCAGGACCATCTTTCCTGAGGAGTGGTTCGTTTAAGTTTTGGAAGAAACAGAAACGTTTGGCACCTTAATCTGTTGCTCCCTGTTTGTGTGTACGGGGAGGGACCTTGCATTAGGAACACCCACCCTCTTATACCTCTCATTTCATTTCTTTTTTCTTTCTTAATTTTCCAATGGTAGCCGAATTTACATCTTGGCTTAGCTTGTTCAGTGAATCTACGACTCCGTTGCTCGTTAAATCCTCCCTTGCCTATCTTCCAGTTGTACTCACTCGTCCTGGACTCTCTCATAGTAACAAAGAAGTGTTTTCGGTCGACGTCGTCAGAGCCTCTTACACATTTATATGTATTTATGATGATGTCTTCCCGTTACTCTTCATGCGCCCAGTGTGAGCAGACTAACGGCTTCCCTACTCTTTTCATACCTCATTTCACTCACACCTGGTGCCATTCTGGTTGCTGCATTCTTTGTGTCCCTTCCAGCAGCTGTGTGTAAGTCTTCAAGTGCGTAGATCTCATTGTTGGGCAGGGAGCTTTGCAGTGGTGGGGCCCCATCTCTTGAACCTTCTCTACTATCATACATGTTAAAGTTGTGTGCTCTGTGTGTGTGTTTGTGTGTAGTGCTCTCATTCATGCTGTAGACTAACTATACACTCAGTCATACCGCACATCCCACCCCGTTACACTCTCATACCATTCATACTCCATTCTGACCATCAACACATTCAGGCTTCACATACTGTGTGCCATACATACTCACCGCTGTCGCTCTGTTGGCAGTCATGCTAAATCATCGGTCAAATCACAATCATGCTCTTAGTCATGCTAAATGGTCAAGCTGCATACGTAGTCCTGTGTCACAGTCATACAACTGCACTCTTGATCATACTACACTTATATGGTAAACACTAGCCACAAGTAGACCCAGGTTGCACGGCCCTGGGAAGGAGGTCCGCCATCCGCCAGTAGCACAGGCCCTCGTGTCTTCAGGTTAACACAAGTTGTACTCTCCTGTATCTTCTCGATACTCTTGGATTATACCCTCTGTACCATCCTCCGTCCTAGTCCTCTGTTACATTGTACCATCTGTAACACCCTCAAAGTTAGTGGCGTTAAATCATACCCCTTGTACTACCCTCCGCCCTAGTACTCTGTTGAATTATACCGCACGCCAGTCTCCGCTCCAGTGCTTTGTTGAATTATAACCCCCTGTAACACCCACCACCCCAGTGCTTTGTTACATTATACACCCTACACCTTCACTTCATCTTAATACTTCATCACATTAAACCCCCTTGGCAAGTGTGTTCCGTACCGATCTCTTGAATCCTACACCGTACCGGCTGATACAAGGTAAAGTTATACTCCCAAGTGGCCGTGGGTCTTAATGTAAAGTTAGATTATACAGCCCAGTGGCCTTGCTGCTTAATATAACGTTAAGTTATACATATACCTCCAGTGGCTTTGTTTCTTATTACGAAGTTAGATTATACACCTCGTGTGGTCTTGTTTCTAGTATTCTGTTTGGATATACAAGAGAGGTAGCTCTCCATGGATATACCTGATTGAATTATATGCTCTGAGGAACCAACCCTTCACCGTAGTCTGAGAGGCATTATACAGCCTTGGCCTTAATGGCCCTGCATCGAGTGTAGAACCGATCCCTGGTAGTCTCGCCGGCCTGTCGTTGAGAGTCGTGTCCCCATAAATGGACATCCCTGGGAGGACTCCAGCAGGATTCCCGGCTGTCGGCTGGCTAGGCCTGTTAGTGCTGTGGCGCTTTTCCCCAGCTCAAGTTGTTACCCGGGTATCTACCAACCACAGGAAAGATGAACAGTTGGTTGGGCTGCGCGGCGCCGCCGTCTGCCCACGGCGCGCATTTTCAGAGTCATCGAGTGTTATGTTGAATGACATCCTTCCAGTAGCCTTACGGAGTGTGACAATATCCTAAAGTAATTAATCTTGTGGCAGCTTGTGGTGCTGCATTAATTAGCGGTGGTACAGCAGGGCTCTTTAGCTTGCTACCGTTCCGTCTCGAGCACTCATTACGCTATACTTTAAAGTGAGGCCTGATTGGATGTGAATCGCATGGGATGATCACGTCACCATACCGCTGTTATATAAACTCGAACACTCGCGATCCTTACATGTATATATAACTCAGTCTGTAGCCATAATAAGAAACATACACACGCTTGGATGCTCTTGTAAGCAGCTTCACTCGTGTGTGAAGAGTTTCTGCCCCACTGTTTTCCAGGATGAACCGTATTTAGATCTTTAGGGAAATGAGTTGGGTTCTCGTAACGAGAACTGTAACACCCTGCAACACCACGGTATAACCCTCTAACGCAATATGGTCTTTATGCAACGGCGGCAAGACACTGGAGTATGGCTTGGCCTTTGATCTGGGCTGAAACGATGAAAGTGAAAAAGGATTTGATTTTGTCACAAATTTGTAGAATACAAAAACAGTCGTTAATTTTGAACCTTCAGCGCGATAGTCGTGCATGAAGCATGTGACATATCTTACCAATTTATAGTAAGTGAACTATAGGGGGTGGGGGGGAGGGAAGGTTCTGAGTCCACTAGGAAATGTTTGGAAAGAAAGGTCGCTATCTGGAAGGGCAAAGATGGGATATGTTTGAAGATATAGCAGTCCCGATGGTGTTGTGTAGACTGTATATGAGAATGTACGGAAGAGGGTGGACGTGTTGGAAATGAAACGTTTGAGGACAATCTATGGTGTGCGGAAGGTTTGATCCATCAAGTAACGATACAATATGGATACTTCCCCGATTTTCCCTCGCAGGTCTCAGTTCCCAGCGGATCGAACCGCTAGATGGTCTTAATCAAACTCAACTCTTTCGTTTCAGCACTCTCAACTGTAAGGCCTTCCCTCTGTTAACGACGAGCAACCCCAGCCATACGTTGATATAAGTCAGCAAATCATCACTATCATTCTTTTTCTTTACGTAAGCATGAACCGGTTTGACCTGAACATGATGAACAGACATCATGGTATACCGCCCCTCACCCTCCTGACGTCTTGTGATGTAGGATAGATTATCCCAGGTGTATGATACATACATTGTGACCTCATGGCAAGAAAAGATAGAAAGATAGATACACGATAGATAGATAGATAGATAGATAGATAGACAGATAGATAGATAGATAGACAGATAGAGATGGATAGATAGATAGATAGATAGATAGATAGATAGACAGATGGATAGAGATGGATAGATAGATAGATATAGATAGACAGATAGAAAGATAGACAGATAGATAGATAGATAGATAGATATAAATAGATAGATAGATAGACAGATAGACAGATAGCCTCCTGCATGGTATCTTTATTCCACTTTCACGTATGTTATCATTTCTGACCTCACTACTGCAGCAGCGGCTGGATCCTGCTGTGTTTGTTTGGAAAGTGTGGCGATGGTGGTAGCGGTCGTCGTGGTAGTGAGGGCCGAGTAGTGTTCGGTCGACAGTAACCACATCAAGGCCCCAGTGTCTATACTCCCCACCTTGGCACGTCAGACTCAACACCCACTTGACTGTCTCGTCTCCCCCACCGTGCGGCTCCCCGGGCCACAGTTTGGCCAGTGTCTCCTGCCTGCTCTGACCACCTACCTACTTGAGGAGACCTGGCTGGCCACACTGGAACACTTACTCCACCACTCACGACGAGAGTTCCACCACACTTACCTTATGAACTCATAATTCTCTCGGCTCACCTGTAATTACGACACACACACACACAAACATGGCATAGGCTAGGGTGTGCGTGTGCGTGTGTATACATATACAGGAATAAAGACATGATTCAAACATACAAGGTAAAAAGACGGGGCAACACGATTTTCAAACTCTCTCCCCGTAAAACACAAACAGAAATGACACAAAATAAAACTGGAGTAATCTCATAGTATAAAAGTAGTGAATGCATGGAATAAAGTGAATAAATAAACTATGAATGTGAACAGCATACACGAGTTTAAGAAGTTGTATGATAGTTGAAAAACTTCGGGAGATGAGGGGGCCCCACGAGTGTAAACTCCCTCCCTGGACAGTACTAATAAGTAACTAAATATTATATACATACCAGTTTCTACGAGGAGCGAGCTCTGCAAAACACTGGAAAAGATAATCAGGAAGCAAATGCATGACTGTTGGCAGAGGGGAAACTGCCACAGACACAACACGAACTCAGGGATGTCAACACGAATGTCATGTGTAAACAAACCTCTTGGACTATAGATAGATGGGTGGTGTGCATCTAGAATGCCAGGAAGCACATGATGTTGTATCACAGTGGAGTTTGGTAAAGAAAAAGCCAGATCTTCAGACAAGACACTTCGACAGATTTAATTACCTCTGTGAAAGGGAGCTAAGGACGTATATCAAAGGAGCCTACTGCAAATGGGTGGCGTGCCACAGGGTTCGGTCCTTGGGTCACAGTTCTTCTTCACCTATTGATATGACTTACCAGAAGGACCGAGCTCTGTGGACTCATACCTGAACATGTTTGTCGACGATACAAAGATCTTTAGGGTAGTTAAGAATGATGATGATTGATATAAGTTACTATGAGACCGAGATAAACTTCAAAGTTTGTCTGATACATGGATGACAAAATTCAGGTAGAGTAAATAAACAAAAATGAGAATGGGCTTCTATGAAAGAAAGCCTCGATACGAATTAATCTAACTGGAGATGAACTGCAGGAATCTGTAAGATTGGGAGTCAACACTGCACCTATCCTGCCTGTTCATCATAGCCCTACTGTAAGAGAATAGTAAAGACGACAAACCGTCTTCACTACAAATAGCAGAATCATATTCAAATACATGAATAGGGAAATATTCAGGGAAATCTTCACTTGATACATCAGGCCAAGACAACAATACGCTTCTCAGGTTTGGTCAAAGCACTTCAAGAAGCACAAATAACAACCGATGGTGAATGGCAGGAAAGATTGTACCTGACTTAAAACAAGTGAGTAACTGTGAGACGCCATTCACATGTCCACAGTGGAGGAGAGCAGGGTAAGGGGTGACTCCAACATAACGTTTAAGTTTTTTAAACCAGGTTGATGATGTCAAAAGTGGAAAGATTTTCGAAAGATGTACATAGAAGAACCAGAGACCATAATGTGAAATTAAGCAAGAAACTCCCAGGAAAAGATAGAGAGAAGTACTTTTATATCATTATATAAGTGCAATATATGACTGAAATAAACTGAGTAATGATACTGTGAATGCAGGCTGACAGCAAACAGAAGTTTAAAAATTTGTATGATAGAAAAAAAATCACAAGAGATGAGGCCCCACGAGTGTAGAACTACCTCCCCTTACCGAACAATTAGGTAATCACACACAAACACACACACACACACACACACAGGATTCCCTGATGTAGTGTTTAGCGTCGCTGACCATACAGTACGCAGGGTCCCGCTCACGTTCGAATCCTGGTGGCGGTAGTTGGTCCACAGCCAAACGAGCTGTTCATCCTCCACTCAGGGCTGGTCGATAAATAGGTACCTGATTCAGAAGTGTGTGTGTGTAAACACAAGGTTCTTAACACAAGCGTCAAACTCACTCGTCGTAACACACAAATAGTAATCACACATACACACAGGGAATAAGCTAAGAACCTTGTGTTTCCTCCAGCCTATGAATGATGCTCTGCTGTTGGATGCAGCTGCTTGATTGAAGAGTTTCAACAACTCTGCGATTGATGTTAATGTTATCAACAGCTCCTCCCACTACATGGCCCTCTGGAGCACCCATAACAACCTACAACCTCCAGAGCCGGACCATAGCCAGCCCCGTTACCGTCAACCAAACCAAGACTGAAGTCATACATATCACTCCCACCCGTTCCGCCCTCTACTGTCTCACGGGGCTACCAGCCTCCTTCAGGTTGTTCACTCCACCAAGCTTCTCGGCGTCGCTCTAGAGCCACGATAAATTACGCTGGAAGGAACTCGTCAGCACCATCCTCAAATCTCTAGTTATCGTCTCATCATGTTCCCTCGAGTCAAGACCCATGCGCTCCCTCTACCTGTACTCAAGAACATCTACTCATCTTTCACCATTACCAAACTCACCTATGCCTCCACCGCCTGGTCTTCCCTCCCTATCAACCACACAACGGGTTCCGGAAAGGTTAAGGAAAAGGGCATGCCCTATCATCCACCGCCCCTCTCGTTCCACTGGCGAAGAGGCGCTCAGTACATTGGTCCTCTCGACTCTCTCTGACCAAAACCCGGACCTTATACGACTGTACCACTTTCGACACCGTCTGCTCTAGTCATCCGAGATCCCTCGTCCCCTTGTTGCGGTTCGGCGCCACAAGTGCATCGAGCCCATCCGAGCTCACGCTCTGCGCTCCAAGAACAGCCCCTATCCCAACTCTTGTCGTCTTCATCATTAGCCAGTAGAGTGCCACCCCAGTGTCTGTGTATATTCTATTTAACCTACTTCCCTCTCTACGACCCCATCATCTACACCGAGTGATTTCCACTGTATACTCTATGCCTGCGGCTGCAGTTAATCCAATAAACCTCTGCCCCAGCTTAGAAGAGTAAATGAGACCAACTGCCTGCTGGCATATATCAAAATAGCATTCAAGCGAATGAATAAGGAATTATTCAGCAAGCTATATACATCCTACATAAGGCCAAAATCTAATTATGCTTCTCAAGTTTCGTTACCGCACTTAAAGAAGTACAAAGAGCTAATAGAGAGGGTTCAGAGGAAGGCAAGAGAAAGACATGCTGAATTACAGTCAAAAGTTAGAAGTCTTAAACCTACTCACCACAGAAGAGAAGAGTAAGAGGTGCACAGATCACAACCTTCAAGTTTCTAAACCAGTCTGAAGCCAACAGTAAACAGTTCGAAAGATGAAAGGATAGAACCAGAAGCCATAACAAGAAATCAAAGGAAAAAAAACTTGTCAGAAAGAGCGTAAAGACGTACTTTTGTGGTATGAGAGTGGTAGATGAATGGAATGAACGAATTAAGGATTCTGACTGTGGACTACAACGAAGTTTAAAAAGGCAGACGACAACCCAGTAAAGTTCAAGAGAGGGTAGTTACTAATAGGTAATCAAACAATTATATCACGGGATGAACCAGCATGACGTGACCTGGCACGACTTGATGCGACCCAACTCGACATGACCTAGCATGACATGGTGTGATCCAGCATGTCAAGGTGTGACCCAGCATGATATGACCTCGCATGACACGGTGCGACCCAGCATAACATTGTGTGACCCAGAATGAAGTGACTGACATAACATGGTGTGACCCAGCTAACATGGTGTGACCTAGCATATGGCGTTACCCAGCACGACGTGACCTAGCATAACATGGTATGACCCAGCATGACACTGTGTGACTTAGCATGACATGATATGACCCAACATACTTCGATATGACCCAGCATGACACTGTGTGACCCAGCATGATATCGTGTGACCTAACATGACATGGTATGACTCAACATCACACTGTGTGACCTAGCATGACATGGTATGACCCATCATGACACTGTGTGACCCAACATGACATGGCGTAACCCAACATAATCCGATATGACCCAGCATGACCTCGCATAAGTCAGCAGGCTGTGTGTGAGGTGGTGGGCGGGCGTGACCTACCTGGCATGGGCTCGTCGTCGTCATCCTCGTCGGAGATAATGGACTCCTCGGACTCGGAGGGCGGGGGCGGCTGCTTGCTGCGGTCCTCATGCATGCGGTGGAAGTACTCGCAGGCGTAGGCGAGGAGGTCCGGGGGCCGCTCCACCAGTACGGCCACCGTGAACTCTATGAGGAGCTCCTGCAGGCCGGGGGGCACCTCGTACCCGCCGGCGCCCCCACCGCGCCCCGCCATGCCCGAGACGACCGACCACACGATCTTGACGGGAGTGCTCGGGCCCTCAAGACCCGCCCCTCAGGTGCACAACCCCGCCCGTCCCCGCGCACCCACCGCCCGTACCCGCACCACTCCTCCCGGGGCTCACCTGTCCACCGCCCCGCCTCACCCACTCTCTCTCTCTCCTCACTGGCAATCACTCGCTCGGCCTGCCTCCTCCAGCGGCAGTTACGAGTGTTATTACGGCCGCCACCACTACACTTGCGGGCTCCTGCTGGCGTGGCGCGGCTGGTGCAACGCCTGGAGCGGCGGAGGGACGGCACGGAACCTACACTGCTGCCTCTCACACTAACCCGCTCTGTGCGCCGCCATCACCGCACCTGCCCTCGACACACCGTTCCCTCCGCCATAACAACTAGTTCCTCCCGCTAAATTCCCCTCGCTTTCTGTTATGCCAGCATTAGTACCCTTTTTAATCTCGATATTCCTTTCATTCAAGGTCCAGAGGGTTAGTCTGGCCCATGATAAACATGGTCAATTCATAAATCAGCAACAGCGGAGGAAAGTGCGTGGTTGCCTAGGAGACGGCATCAGTGTTGCCAGTTAACGCGCTTGATTCCCTTACCGCCATCTTGTATTGATTGTGGGAACTACACGCCTCTTGGCGGTTGGCTGGCCGAGGTGTCTCTCGCACTGCTTCATCTCTTAACCATCGATCTACCTCACGGGGAGTATAAATATTCATTTCCAATATTCATATATTACTTTTACAAAACATGAAAAAGTCATTTTGGGGGGGACAGGAGGAAAGGAGGTTAGTGCATACAGGCGTATGCATCCTCACCTGGTGATGGTGGCGCCCGGCGCACCTGTGGAACTGGCTCCCGGCATCCCCACTCGCTCCACCTTGCCGCCACTTCTCATGTCGCACTTCCCTCCCTCACCTGCCGCAGTATCCCCCATGCCCCACCTACTGTAAGGTACCGAGTGTAACGGACGACCACTTCCAGGTATACTCGTTGTACCGGAGGACCCGTGCAACCCGAGACCCTTCGGCGCCATCGGCAGGAGCCCCTCAGCGACGAAGATCGTCGTCAGTGACCTACCTCCACGACACGTGCGGCGGGAAACGACACTTTCAGATATCCAGATACAGAGAAGAAAATGCTGTCCCCCATAACCGCACGGTGGGTTGGTCAGTGCCTGGCCTGTGTCAGGTAGACCTACTGTGGGTTGGTCACTATCTGGCCAAAGTCAGGTAGGCCTACTGTGGGTTGTTCAGCACCTGGCCTGTCAGGTAGGCCTACTGTGGGTTGGTCAGTACCTGGCCTGTGTCAGGTAGGCGTATTGTGGGTTGGTCACTACCTGGTGTAACATAACACACAAGGAAAGTCAACTGCATTACAATATTCCACATCGACTTTATATATCGCATTCTAAAAAATACATTGTCAATCTTTACTTTCGTGTTATATCGTTGTATGCACGATGTATGATGTATTCTACAAGAACTGGTGGTACCGGTGTCCTACTTGTCCCTGCATGGAGCAGGGTACAGCTGGATATGAGGTCATAGGTCAAGTGTGGGACGAACTTGCCTACGCGTCCCGCTGTCTACACTCAGAGAGAGAGAGAGAGAGAGAGAGAGATCACAGGTTACTAGGCTATGCCTATGAAAAGGACCTGCAAGTTGACATAATGTTTCTGTCCAGATAAAAATCCCACTAGATGGGCCGTGAGGGAGTCACGTTCCATATTAGCTGTTGTCTAAACTGCCTTCCCGCATCGCAGACTGTGAGATGTTCAGTCAGATCTGTACGGCACCAGCTGGTCGCCCAGACTCAGATGCTGGGGAGGTGCAGCGCCAAGCCTCAAGAACGGCGCCACTGGTTCGAAGGTTTATGACCCAGGGGGATGAGGAGAGTGGCGCCGCTCCCCAGCTGACCTAACCAGGGAACGGGAGGTTGAAGCGACGCGTGACAACCACCATCTACAGCGCTTACAAGTTACGGGAAACTATTTCTACGAAGTTAAGAAAAATTACGGAGCCAGAGGCACCACAGGAAATTAACTAGAGGAAGAGTTAGGTGGAATGTGGGGGGGGAAAAACAGTTATAGCAGGAGATTTGTAGACGTGTTAGACTAGGCTACAGGAAGAGGAAGTAATGTTGTCAGAACCTTCTGAGTACTGTCGTGTATGTACCATAATAATGGGCAAGCTAAGAGGAGGGGCTATTTTATCTTAATTCTTCCATCCTGCCGGATACAGAAACATGCAGCTATGCTAAATCATTCACACAATTTCATAAAAGCAAAGAGGGATATACATGCGCGCGCACTCTAACAATGTCGGTACTGAGAAGTTCTCTCCTGTGTAAGGACCTAACCCTGTTGGTTACGCCAGGAAGCTGAGCGAGAAAAGTCGAGCAACGTGTCGTCGAACAGTGTTATCTGTAGCAGTGAAACGTGGACGAATGGAAGTAGTGAATACAGTGAGCAGTAAGTTTAAGGCAGCGAAGAAACTTTTTATGCAATGTGAATTAACTTAGTAACAACTTATTTAGTATTCATACACCCACTGGTAACTGGCAAAGGTGCTTTATGACCTATGTATTCCTGCGCCACCGCTCACAGGATGAGCACTGGGTCCACAATAAAGCAACAGCTGATGACGGGGGAGGGCTATGAGTACGACACTCCCTCAGTGTATATACAAACAGGTAACCACAAACTGCTTATGACATACTCCCACACAAACATTGGTAAGCAGCTGTAGACAGGAAAACGCACTACTCCAGTCTACCGATATGCAAACTTTTAAACATAGTCATGTAACCACTGGAGGAGACGTTTAAAGCACCTTTCCTCCCCCAACAAGCACTTCACATGTCCCGCCACTTAACCTCTGACCCTAGGATAATGGAGTTCCTCTTCTGGAAGAGGAAGGCTCCTTAAGAATGACTGAGAGTCAACATTTCACTACCTTACACAGAGCTTGCACTAGATTAGAGGATATGCAAGAGAAATGTAAACCTAAATATTTCTGTTCCTCCCCTAAAATGTTATACGCCTGCCTCTCAGACACAGTTTGGTTTAGCCACAGCAGTTCTTCAAGGTTACACAAGCCATGTTCCAGAGGATGTAAGGCGGCCTTCTAGGACCACGACAGCCTTCACCCTCTTGCATTACCAGTAAGAGTTCAGTGTACATAATCATCAATATATACATAGATGAATATCATTATTTGTATCAGACGTTAGAGGCTTCACTGGTGTTGTGGGCTCAGCCACATGAGGAAGCCTGCAGCAACTAACCTGATAAATCAAAACCGGAGTAGCATCTGTTAAAAGAGAAACATACACCAGTGGAACATGTAGGATAGGGTTCCAGTTAAGAATTCAGAGGAGCAGTCAAATGAACTTTGCCAAAGAGCAGTATTCCAAACAAGGGATACCCTCTATCCAAATTAGTAACTGCTTGGAAGATAAATATGTTCAAGATCTAAATGGAATCCCCCACCATTCCACATGCACCCATACATTTCCATGTGTATAAGGACTTTCCCAACACTTGTAAGGAGCTAAAAACAAGAAATTCCTATGGATATTACCATTACCTGGATTTGTTGAAGGAAATGCCGAGAGAGTCTCTTCTTGTTGCTGAATGCAGTGTTACATATTCTCAAAATAAAAAAAAAAATCTCTCTGTTCTTCAGTTAACACTCAACAGAATATAAATCAAGTTGTTAAAGGTAGGTGAAATTACTGCACAGAGCTGATAATGGGCAAGGTTATGCAGTATTTTGAACGAGTTATGGCTGATAAGATTAATAATACCAGTACGGCCTGTGATGAAAGTGACAAGTGCAAAATTTTCTTGTAAAACTCGCAGTGGAAATCAAGCAGGTGCTGCGTGAAGGACAGTGCAGATAAGGACCTTTCCTACGAACTAAATGATTAAGAGTAAAATTGACAGCAGAAATTAGTTTTTGTTTTGCAACATATAGGTACTTTTACAATTAACAGCTGGAGCTAAGAACACATCTGATATAACATTGGAATAAATATCAGACGCCACGAGGCTAACTGACTCAGAATCCATGAGATTAAGTGATAAAAATGGTAATATCGTGCTAGAAGAATTGATTGCTAAGCCTGGTGTCAAATATGGGGACAGCTAGAAGGGTGCTCCATGAAACATCTGCAGGGCAGCATAGATTCTAGAATTAAATATGAATGGGCGGAGCTCTTATCTGGAAAATATCAAAAATATATATATTAAGTTCCATGGCCAGAGATGATTGAGTTTAAACCTTTCCAAAAGTGGCATACAAATCAAACTCAAGTTATGGGTCATATGCCAATCAGTTATATAGAGTTTACATCCTAGGAAACCGCTATATGAAGTTACATGGATAAAGCCATAATTTTCTTCTGGTTACGAGTTAAGTTCCAGATTCATCTCCTTTTTAAAAGTGGCATAACTCAGGCAAAAC
>JAUUDW010000045.1:62129-72974 GCA_032361385.1 Panulirus guttatus
AGATATCCATCAGCGAGCACTTAATCTCTCAGGTCTTTCGCACAATTAAATTAAGCAGTATACCGAGATGAGTTCACACCGGTGTGGACACTGCATGACATTCCACGATAATTAATAGCTAGAGCGCCGCCTGACTGCGCTATAAACCATCCACGCACTGACACAACAACTGCAACGGGAGACGACGACATCCACATCACACACCTCAGTCAGACTCATACAGTAATTCAAAAAAATCTCGTCATTTTCCAGTCAATCAGGGAAACTGAAGTTAAGGTGTGCTAGATTCGACATCATGATACATACTGTATTAAATCTATGTCTTAAAATAATTCCTGGCCGCTGAATACACTTACAGACATTTCTAGGTGCTAAGATACTTCTTCCACCTTGAAAACCTGCAACACTGAATACTTACACAATTTTCATCATACATATTCTCCATTTCCCGCGTGAGCGAGGTAGCGTCAAGAACAGATTTGACTGAGCCTTAGAATGGAAAATTCCTCACTTGGCTCCTTGCTCTGTTCCCTCTTTTGGGAAGTAATACAGGAAGGAAGGATTTCTAGCCACCCGCTCCCGCCCCCTCTTAGTCGCCCTCCTACGACACGCAGGGAATACGTGGGCAGTATTCTTTCTCCCCTATCCCCTATACATGACACACTTCATCAATCATTCTTCCCACTTTTCACCCCTGGAGCTCGCCAGTAGTGAGGAGCTCCTTGGTGGAATTGCAAGCTAAATCACGGCCACGTACCTGGACGATGACGTAAGTACTGGCGGCGAGGGGCGGCGTGCCGTCGTCAGTAGCCCGAACGGTGATGTTGTAGGCTGGGCGAACCTCGTAGTCCAGTCTGGCAGCCAGGCGCAGCGCCGCCGTGTCCTCGTCCAGCTCGAACATGTCTTCGTGGCCGCCCATGAGGGTGTAGCGCAAGCGAGGGGAGTCCGGGTCATGAGCTGTGACCAGAGTCACCAGAGCACCTACGGGTAGGTCCTCCGGGACACGCACTGCCGCCGATCGCTCAGAGGGGAATACCGGAGGACAGTCGTTAATATTGGCCACCTGAACAGTGACGTAGGCATGGGCGGAGCGGGCCCCGCCGTCAGTGGCCACCACCCGCAGCTCGTAAACGTCGTGAGCCTCGTGATCCAAGGGCCACGCCACGCTCAGCCGCCCGGTCACCGGGTCCAGTCGGAAGTCCTTGGTGTCTGTTGCCAGACTGTAGGTGACCACGCCGTTGATGCCCTCGTCGGGGTCATGCGCGCGCAGCTCGTACACGCTCGTACCGTTGGCTACGTTCTCCGGCAGGAAGAAGCTGTAGGCTGGTTTGTCGAACTTCGGAGCATTGTCGTTTTCGTCGACGAGGGTGATGGCGACCTGGCGGGAGGCCGAGCGCTGCGGCGAGCCCAGGTCATACACCGTCAGGTTGAGGTTGTAACGAGGGACTCTCTCCCGGTCCAGGAGGCCCGCCACAGTCAGAGACCCCGACTCCATATCCATCCTGAACACAGATTCCTCGTTGCCCCAAGAGATGACGTACAACAGGTGTGCCGAATAACCCGTGTCTTCGTCCTTGGCCTCCATCTTTAGCACCACAGTGCCGGGGTCGCTGTTCTCCCGCACGCGGACCTCCAAAGGCACGTGGAGTAATTCGGGGCCATGGGCGTTGATCATCAGGGGCGGCGGCGACAGCAGGTTGATGGAATCGTCCTGTCGGTTATTCTCGGCAGCCAGGGAGAGCTGCTCGCCCAGGCGCTGAGCCACATCCGTCTCCCTGCAGTCGAGAGCTGCCCAAGAGTCGACTGCTGGGCTCTGCTGCCTCACCAGCTGTAATCGGAGCGCCAAAGTGTCGGCGAAATGCTGACCATCCGTGGCTGTCACATTCACTATCCTTTCTGCGGTCCTCAGGTCCTGTAGGTCGCAGGTGAGTGTCAACACACCTGATGTAGAGTCTAGGGAGAAGCAGCGGTCTTCATTGCCGCCCACGATTCTGTAGCTGATGATGTTTCCCTGGTCGAAGTCCACGGCGGAGAGGGTGAAGATCTCCGAGCCTAAGGGAGTGACGCGGTCGACGTAGCCAGTGCAGTCCACCCGCTCGAACTGCGGTCTGTTGTCGTTGACGTCTTCTACGTGCACCGTGATGACCTTCTCGCTCTGGCGGCGGAAGGGCGAACCCCAGTCCGAGGCGCGCACCAGCAGCCGCCACGTGCGCCGCTCCGTCTCGTAGTCGAGGGCGCGGGTGGTGCGCACTTCGCCCGTGAAGTGGTCCACCGTGAAAGGCACGTCGTCCGCGTTGGCCAGACTGTAAGACACGTAGCCGTTCTCGCTGGAGTCGTAGTCCTGTGCCCGCACCTTGGTCACCCAGGTGCCTGCTGGCTGGTGCTCCTCCACGCGCACCACACCCTGTGGCGCGACGATCATGGGCGTGTTGTCGTTGGCGTCCACGACGCGAACTATCACCTTCGCCGATGCCTGACGCTGCGGCAGGTGGAGGGTGGGGCTGGTGGCGCCCACGGTCAGCGTGTAGTCCGTGCGGGTCTCGGCGTCCAGGGGTGACGCCGTGCTGATGACACCGGAGAAAACGTCCATGTGAAACTGTCCTCCTTTGTTACCTGCTAATATAGCAAATTCGACGCGTCGCTGCGTTCCCGGCAGCCAGGACCCAACCTGCACCACTTGCGTGCCTACGGGCGCCACCTCGCTCACAGTGGCCTCGTACACCTCCTGCGAGAATACGGCCTCCTCCTCCGGCACTGGCGGCGCCGCCACACGCACCACCTTGTAACTAAAACGTGGTCGGCTGCCTCCGTCAGTAGCCTTCAGGGTTAAATTGAAGCCGAACGGGGACTCGCTCCAGTCAATGGTGTCGAGGGCCGCCAGGTTAAATTCATTAGCACCAGAGCCTGGCAAAACTCGGAAAACTCGGTCCGGGTCGCCCTCTACGATCTCCAGCGACCTCACCTCACCGCTGGGGCCGCGGTCCTGGTCCACTACGTTAATTATGGCCACCACAGCCAAATGGGCGCGAGGTACGGACTGGGGCAGCTTCGTCACCAAAATCTGGGGGTCATATACGTTTTCTTCCGTGACGTTAATATAAAGTTTGGAGTGCGCAGGCCAGCCTCCACGCTGCTGGCGGCCTCGATCCTGTGCCTGGACTGTCAGCTCGTAGCTGGCCTTCTCCAGGAACCTGAGAGGTCGCGTGAGCGTCACCACGCCCGAGGTTGGGTGGATGGCAAACACGGGCGTGTTGTGTAGGAAACTATAATATATCTGGCCGTTGAGGCCGTCGTCAGGGTCCTCTGCTTTGACGCGCGCCACCGACGAATGCAGGGGCGTGTCCTCGCTCAGCCGCACGCGGTATTCCGACTGCAGGAAGAAGGGCGACAGGTCGTTGAGGTCAGTGATGGTGATGACCACGTCGGTGACGGCGCCAGGGAGGTCCTCCTTGGTGCCGTCCAGACGACGGTTCTGCGCCTTCACCTTTAGGCGGTATTGGTCTCGGCTCTCGCGATTGAGCGCGTGGCGGTTACCCGTCCGAACCCGCAGCTCCAGGAAACAGAAGTCGCCGACGACGCGCTTCCCCGCCCTGAAGAAGTTCTGCAGGTCGCCCTCCGCGATGCGGTACTTGATCTTGAGGGTCGGGTCGGTGAGGTAGACGCCCATCATGGCGTCGCTGACCACCGCCGTGTTGCCGAGGGCGTTCTCCGGTACGCTGGCGTTATACTGCAGGGAGGTGAACCGCACCTGGCCGCCCTCACCGCCTGCCGCACGCCCGCAGTAGACGGCGGCCGACACCAACACTGCCAGCACTATGTGCTGCCACCTAACACACGTCCTCTTCACTACATTGGGGTGCGGGCGGAGCGGGGGCGGAGGTGGGCGGCCCCGCGGGTGAGGGTGGGAGTATGTCGTGTGGGTCATCTCGCCGGACAGGCCGCTCCTCTGGTCCCCTTCACCATGCTATTTCACCTGAAACACAAAGATATAAACCGCGTCACAGACATGAACAAGAAGGCCCTATAACACCACTACAACTACCTACACCAAGGGTACACAGTATGATTCAAGAGAGAAAAAAATAAAATTGGAAAGACCGATCGTGTTTAAGAGATACCTGTAGTGGCCAAGCTGGGGCTTCCATAGTTAAGTTCACTTTCCTCTAAGTTCAAGATCCACATCAGTATCCATGGCACTTAACCCTACAGTTTGACAGTTGTTAATAATTCATCCTTTTTCTTAACGGGATAGAAATTAGTGGTTGCTGGAGTGTTATATGTCTGGGATACTATTTCATTATTGAGTGGGAAAGTGTGGGCGAGTGGTTCGAACCACTGAACAATGCCATTCCGCCGTTCAGGGTGTGGTGGCCAAGGATGGAGAAAGTGATGGTGCTGGTGAGGTAGGGTGTGATGGCCATTAAGGGGGACAGTTGTGTTAAGGAAGGGTAAAGCAGTCAGGAAAGGAGTAGTGGTGGTGGTGGTGGTGGTGAGGGAGCCTGTGACAGCCAGGGAGGAAGTAGTGGCCGTGACGGAGTGTGTGGTGGCCAGGAAGGGAGGGCGTGGTGGTGGTTGTGGTAACGAAAGGTGTGGTTATCAGGGAGGGAGGGAGTGGTGGTCAGGGTGGGAAGGTGTGGTGGAGGTGAGCAAGGGACGTAGGAGCAAGCAGACGAAGCCCCGAATCTGCAAGTTTACACGATTTATCCTGATCGAGACGAAGTCGAAGAAAAACAAATAGAATGACTGAATGACAACAGCAGGTAGACGATGAAGGACGTCCATGCAGGTGCCGTGACCGGGAACGGGATCCAGATAACTCACAGATGGGAAGGGAAGATGGGGGAAAGATAAGTCAGGCTGTTTGGGGGCGGCAGCCAGCAAGGCTTCATACCCAGCACAGTCTCACTGATCGTCTGACTCACTTTTGTGGAGACTTTTATATAACGAATCCTCCAATTTCTCTGGAGGGTGGGCCATGAGTTTCAGCCAGAGGAGTATAACCCCTGAGGTGCTTTTTCGTAGTGGATGTTGCAGGGCACACGAACTGACAAGACAGTCATAACTACAGAGCCATACTGGACTATCACTTACCATCTCCACAGTTTCCCAAATGGCGTATTCTTCAATAGCCCTCAACCCTTGGTTAAGACGACTTAACCCCGTGTGTATTTTGTCTTAGTCTCCTTTGCACAACGACTTAATCCCTTGTGTACAACTTAACCTTGATTGTACGACCACTTAACCCCCCCCCCTGAGTATGATGACAACCCTTGACTAATCGTACTTAAAAGGATAAACTCCAACCCATTGCCAAGAGCCTGACCTTGCAAGGAGGCGGTGGACAGCAAAGCCAAGCCTAGTGTTGAACGAAGGTTCCGGCCAGCATCTCGTAAAGATAATCTCGCAGCCAATTTACGGGCGGCAAAACTGCTCCTACACATTTGCATTTCATGAATGTGTCGGAAGCTGTAATTGCATGTAGTTAGAGGCGACCTCGTTACCCTAACCCGAGGTGGCCGGCCTTAAATAATCTGCAAACCTCAAGCTGTACTACGGAGTCTTGTGGAGCCACTGGCAGACCTCAAGTCTCAAGCTGTGCTGGGAAGTCTCTCACTCAGGGTGTCTCGCGGAGGCACAGGTGGTACACCTCATGCCCCTAGCGCTTCACCAATGATTAGAGATACTACACAATAATGGATATAAAAGACTTCTCTGACAAGCGACCTCAAAACTGCGCAGGATATGCGGCGCAATCTGAGGACGGGTAGGTGGGGGTGGGTGGGGGGTGCATAGAAAGAATAATCTTACAACTACAAAAGTCAAATTCTTTGGCATTTTTTTGCCTCTTCTTTGAACCATCACAGTCTGATTATACAATAACGTGACAATACGAATAACAAGATGTTAAAACACTGGATTCCATTTCAATTTTCAGATCTTATTTTTCATGAGCAAACTGCAGCCTATTTGCACTAAAATTCAGATAAATATATCAAAAGAGAAGGACCTATACAAACTACATAAGTATATAAGTAAAGTACACGTAAAGTAATTATATGGGTAAAGAGGAAAGTTATATGAAAGGTAACCAATTATCTTATGTAACATGACTTATAACATTGACAAAAGAATATGTGAAATTCCAAAAAAAAAAAAAGCCTTTTTCCCTTATAATTCACTAAAAGTAATATACTGAAAAAAAAAAGCTTGAAGAACAAAAATATTACAGTATTTTCCCCATCTGATTAATCAAATTGCTAATGCACACTGCATTAAAAAAAGTAAATGAAATTAACAAAGACAGACCCTTAGTCTTCAGCATACATCCTGGATAATAAGCTTATTTCAAAAACCAAAATCAGCTTAGGGTTATACTACCGACAACTAAATTAATACATTCAACACGCCAACAACACAGTGTGACATAATCCAAAGGAATCACTTGGCAAATCATCCTGAATAATTAAGTGATTTACAAGAGTTTACATGAGAAAGACAGACAACAGCAGGCCTGATTGGCCCACGACTGGGTTGTCTAGTAAAAGAAAAAAAGTAACAAGGAAATGTTATTCCGCTCAGCAATTTCTTAAGCTATCACCAACTCCCCGCTGCTGCACATTAGCCTTCTACTGTCCCCGTTACCGTTATCGTTTATACAGTCTATTTCTGGCGTTTTTCTCAGAGTATACCTGAATTTATAAAGTATTTTTCTAAACGACTATGGAAGGTATATATAGTCTTAGCATTCACTACGTCTGACGGTAACTTATTCTAGTGTTCAACACATTTATAGGAAAAGAAGCTTTTTCCCACGTCCGTACTACATCTTTCAGCATTCCTTTTGTCCAGGTAACCGTATTTTCTTGTATTTCGAGAAAATGTTCTTGATTTATGTTATCGAACGTTTTAGCCTCTCTTCGTATGCCAGATTTCTAAGGAATGGGATCAATTTTGTCGCGCGTCTTTGTACGTGCTCTAATTCTTCCTCGTCTCTTTTATAGTTTGGGGGCCAAACTGGACTGCATATTCAAGGTGTGGTCTTACTAGAGAATCATAAAGTGTGAGAATTGTTTCTGGTGTCTCGTAATCTATGGCTATTTCAAGAGACAATTGGCTTCACACGATGAATGAGGTCATCTCGGTGGTCGATGAATGCAGTTACTTGGCCGGATGACAAAAATCTCCTTGGAACAACACAGTGTACATTTTCTGACACGTGTTCCTGAATTTACTGAAGTACTTAATAAGAATGGGTTTCCTCCCTCAGTTTCTTCAAGCCACACCAACAGAGTTCACCGCATTTATGAAATACGTCGGTCGGGTTTCGCTTCCCTCCAGGGGCCGAAGCAATTAATCTCCACGGCATCTCTGAACTAGGAACAGTAAGAACACAAATCTCTATGAACTTATGGTGGAGGCAACTGTCGCTTTGTGGGTGTTTGATGAAGGTTGGGTCGTTTGACACTTTTACTGCTAGGAGGTCTTTTTCACATTATTCTATTGGCTCTTGATAGCGTCTGTGTCTGTCCGGTATTCTGTATCATTCCTTTATTTCTTCATTTTCTTAACAGCGGAGGAGTTGAAACTTATACCCACTGAAAAAGCACGTTGTTCTCGGTGGCACAGTGGAAGACTTCTTATATGGCTCTTTCTGTAACCTTTCAGAATTCTCTTTTGACGTGGTTTCCACACTTACCCTTGTACCATCAGCAGAGGATGATATGAACCTATGGTTCGCGCTTGCGTCAATGTCAGATGTAAGACTGAGGTATGGAAGGGGTGCAAGTACAGTTCCTTGAGGTCCTTGAGGTACTAGGCTGTCTGAAAACTACTTGTTGTGACCAGATACTCAAAAGAATGCAAATCCATCTTCCATTTCTTTCCAGCTATTCCCATATCTCGCATCTATATGCTATGACACCATGGTCACATTTAAGACATACTTTTGCAGAGTCCTTGTCAATCATGATTTACATTTTGTTTGTTGTTCAGAGCTTCAACAATCTCGTTACTGTGGTCGAGGAACAGAGGGAGGCAAGATCTTCCTACCCTGAAACCACGTTGTCTTGGATTATGTCGACTGTCAGTTTCATAAAAATTCAGACAATTTGCCTCCGAAGACTCTTTCAACGCGACCCTGGCCCAACGAGTCACGTAAGCCTCAGAGGGAGCAAACGTTCCCAAATCCCATTGGAGAACATTTGCTCCTTGGCAAATCGTATTTTCTTTAAAGCACTAATTATCGTTAATCACTTATGTCCTATTAAATGCATACCAATGAACGCAATAGTTTTCACACCCGAGACAACCCACAGCTCCACGACATCACCAAAGGCTACAGCTTCGAAAACTAAAGCGAAATCAAATAACAAAGCCCGCGTCTGGATATTAGCGCCATCTGCTGAGCAGAGTTAACACTACCACTATGAAAAGGGGTCTGGTATTTTGGGTCATTCCTGGAATATTGGCTCACTCGTAATCGTTACTATTATTTCTGTATTATTTATATTTTTTATAATCCAAGCTAGTTTTTTCACTTGGTTATTAATATAGCCATGCCCAGGATTTTAAAAATATTTCATAAAATTTACATTGACTGCTGCGATACTGGTCGTCCAAAAATTAACATAGTGGACAGCGTGTGTGTGTGTGTGTGTGTGTGTGTGTGTTAGGAGGGGGAAAGGGGGAGGTGCTGCTGCCATGGGCAAACGGTCATAAATGGAACCAGAAAAGTCGTTTTCATACCTGAATACAAAATGAATATAATTAAAAGACATATCACAAAACAACATCTCATTAATTTCTATTACTTGGAAAAAAATGTGGAGAGTACTAATTTAGGTGGGTGGTGGGGCTGTGAAAATTAGTACTGTGTTGTAACGTGAAGAATGGTGTTAATACTGGCTGGTCCATTAGTTATGATATACAATCTTTTCATACTGCCATTCTTTATCTTTTCTGCCAAATTCCTTTTCTTTTTAACGCTTTCAATTTTCCGATGCTAATCTAAATGTGTGTGTGTGTGTGTGTGTGTGTGTGTGTGTGTGTGTGTGTGTGTGTGTGTGTTTAGTAACCAAGACAAACAAGCCTAATTCGTCTCGACACAGCTTCCTCAATAAACTCAGACGTGGACAGTATATCTCAGTGGGATAGACGGAATCTGGTTAAGCTTAATGCCTCCAAGACCCAGTCTCTCCCCAGCTCTCTATCGAGGGTTCCTCACAACTTTCCTCTCTTCTTCGACGGTTCTGAAATTCCACCTCTTGACTCAGTGAACATACTTGATATTACTGTACCATCTACTGTCTCCTGGAAACCCCACATTAAGGAAATAGCTAAGTTTGCCTCTAAGAAACTGGGAGTCCTCTTTAGTCGTCGAAATTTCTTTTCTTCTCAACAGTTGCTTGTTTATACAAAAGGCTGATCCTTCCTTGTATGGAGGACTGTCTTCACATCTGGGGTGGTTCTAGCTCTCTATCCTTACTTGACAGAGTTGAGTAGAAAGCAGTCAGACTTATAAACTTTCCTAGGTTAACTTCAAAACTTGACCCGCTTGCCCTACTCCGCAATGCTGGTTCACTTTCCCTCTTCTATAGGTATTACTTTGGTTTTTGCTCCCGGGAGCTGGCTGCTTGTGTGCTATCACCTCTTGCTAGACGTTGCAATACTCGGCAAACTACTGTGTCACATGATTGCTGTGTGGCCGTTGGCAACTCAAGGGTGGGCCATTTTGATAACTATTTCCCAACAATTTGAAGCTTTGGAACTCTCTACCTTCCATGTCTTTCCTAATAACTATGACATGGCACAATCTTAAAAGAAAGGTGTTTTTCACTTCAACCAAAATTCGCAAACACTCTCCCTTGTCTCTTCTTTTTCCCTTTGAAAATCCTCTCTATATTCCAGTTAAGGCCCTGCCTTGATGTGGACTTTGGTCCGTTACTGGAGCCTCCAACGTAAAAAAAGAAATATATATATCAATTTAAGAATTATTTGCATTACAATAACAGCAGGAAAAGAACATTGGAAAGTTAAAGAGATGAACTGCCAATCACCAAAAATTGTGTGGCTATGAAAGAAAAGTGTCATTAAGCGACGGGGTTGACTGATATCGTTAGAAAACCCACTAATTTTCCTGAGGGGAAACCTTTGAACAGGCAGAGAAAAATATACTTATTATCAGAACACTATTTTGTTTATACGGAAACGATCAAACCAATGCATGTTAATTTCCCTTTGAATTCAGGGCTTTTGGAGCATGAATGACTATGAATGTTCAAAAGCTATGAATGTATATATGAAACACGTACAAGTGAATAAGTCCACTCGGTCCGTCCATCAGGACCTACAGGAAAGAGAACGCGGAAATAATAACGATACCACATGAAACGGCAACGAAATGCAGTGATTACACTGAGGTATAAACTGCAACGATTTTGTTTTGAAATGCGACTTTTAATACTTTGCCATATTTTACGGGTATTTTTTTTTCACTCTTTGATATTCCGTTTTAATTTACTCATGTGTCCCTTTGCACAAATATTAAATATCTATGTATATTTTACCAACAAACACGAGAGGGTTTTCAATCAATGAAAAGCGAACGATAAGAATATAGATATATTTGGTAATTCTACCAAAGAAAGTTCCTTCACGCCTCCAAATCAATGAAACTCAGCTTTTCTTGTGTAGGGCTATTGCCAAATAAAGAGTCCAGGTATAGACCACATGCGCATGAGACTCAAGAGGAATATATAAGAACTCTTCGTTCTGTGTTTCAAAATATAAAATACGGCAAGTGTGTAGATACTTTTTTTGGCTGACGTATGGTTCGAATTCTGGTTC